>CAWUFW010027484.1:0-26467 GCA_963921515.1 Calotriton arnoldi | reverse complement strand
TCAAATGCCTTTTGACAGCTAACTGTCCACTGAACCTTTTTGGGCATTTTCTTGGAAGTTAAGTCATTCAGGGGTGTCACTATTGATCCATACCCCTTGACAAATCTCCTGTAGTACCCAGTCAGGCCTAAAAAGGCTCTCACCCAGAGTCTGGGTAGTTGGAGCAGTCCAGTCCATGATGGTCTGGATCTTGCTCTGCTAGTGGCTGGAACCTGGCCTCCACCCACAAGCTGGCCCAGGTACACAACCTGACTCTGCCCTATCTGGCACTTGGTGGCCTTGATATTGTGAGCCAGCTTTCTGCAGGGCCTGCTAAACATTTCTGAGGTGGACCAGGTGATCCTCCCAGGTGGAGCTAAAGACAGCAATATCATCTAGATATGCTGCACTATAGGCTTCCAGACCTGTAAGGACTGTATTCACCAACCTCTGAAAAGTGGCAGGTGCATTCTTCAGACCAAAGGGCATCACCACAAATTGATAATGCCCACTAGGGGTTGAGAATGCTGTCTTTGGCTTTGCATCATCAGCTAGTCTGATCTGCCAGTAGCATAGTGTCAGGTCAAATGTGCTTAGATACTTGGCTGAGGCCAAAGTGTCTATTAGCTCATCTGCCCTAGGTATTGGATGGGCATCAGTCCTAGTGACTGCATTGAGACCCCTGTAGTCCACACAAAACCTCATCTCTTTTCCCAACATTGGTGTGAGGTTTTGGCACAAGGACCACTGGACTAGCCCAAGGGCTATCTGAGGGTTCAATAACTCCCAATCCAACATCTTCTGGACTTGTCCTGATACAGTCCCTGACATGGTCAGGTTGCCTATAAATCTTATTTTTAATAGGCAGACTGTCCCCAGTGTCCACTTCATGAGTGCACCAGTGTGGTCTGACTGGGTGTCAGTGAGAATATGTGTCTGAACTGATTGAGCACCTGTCTGCAATCAGTTTGCTGCTGGGCAGTGAGGCTGCCTGCCAAGGCTACACCATCCACTGACCCATCATCAGGGTTCTGTGAGGAGCAGGTCAGGAGTGGGTCACTCTCTTCCTCCTGTCCCTCATCAGTAGCCATGAGCAAGCCCATGTCTGCCCTGTCCACATATGGTTTTAACCTGTTGACATGGAGAACCCTGTGGGGACTCCTGGGTGTTCCTAGGTCTACTAAGTAGGTAACCTCACCCTTCTGTTCAACAATGGTATGGGGTCCACTCCATTTGTCTTGGAGAGCTGCTGGGGCCACTGGCTCCAACACCCACACCTTCTGTCCTGGCTGAAACAGTCAGTACAGCCTTTTGGTCATGCCAGGCTTTTGAAGTTCTGGCTAGCCTCAGGCTTTAGGTTGCCTTTTTCATGTACTCAGCCATCCTGGAGCGGAGACCAAGTACATAGTCCACTATGTCTTGCTTTGGGGGCTTGAGAGGTGTAACTCCCATCCTTCCTTCACCAAGCACAATGGACCCCTGACAGGGTGACCAAAACAAAAGTTCAAAGGGCTGTAGCCAACCCCTTGAGGCACCTCCCTGTATGCAAATAAAAGGCAGGGCAAGAGTATGTCCCATCTTCGCCTAAGCTTCTCTGGGAGCCCTTTAATCATGCCCTTCAAGGTTTTGTTGAATCTCTCAACTAAACCATTGCATTGTGAGTGATAGGGTGTGGTGAACTTGTAAGTCACTCCACACTCTTCCACATTGCTTTCAAGTACCCAGACATAAAGTTAGCACCCCTGTCTGATACAACCTCCTTAGGAAGCCCACTCTTGAGAAAATTCCCAGGAGGGTTCTTGCCACCTACAGGTGCTGTAGTGGTCCTAAGGGGAATAGCTCTGGGTACCTGGTGGCATGATCCACTACCACCAGGATAAACCTGTGCCCAGATGCTGTTTGGGGATCCATGGGACCAACAATGTCAATCCCCACCCTTTCAAAGGGAACCCCCACCACAGGTAGTGGTATCAGGGGGGCCTTTGTAGTGCCACCTGCCTTGCCACTGGCCTGGCAGGCTACACAGGAGCGACAAAACTCCTTGGTGTCTTCAGACATGTGGGGCCAGTGAAAGTGAGGGACAATTCTGTCCCAAGTCTTGTTCTGGCCCAGGTGACCTGCTAAGGGAATGTCATGGGCTAGGGTCAATAGGAAGCCCCTGAACTTCAGAGGTATAACCAACCTCCAGGTGGCACCAGGCTTGGGGTCTCTACACTCTGAGTACAAGAGTCCATCATCCCAATACACTGTATGGGGACCACTAGCTTTCCCAGCAGCCTCAGCAGCAGCTTGCTGTCTGAGGGGTTCAAGAGAGGGGCAGCTCTGCTGCTCCTGGCTCAGATCTGCCCTGGAAGGGCCCCTGTCCCCAAGAACTCAACCTGGTCAGGTTCAAGCTCCTCTGGGACAGTTCCTTCCTCAGGACTGAGATCATCCCCCTCAAGAGACTGATCTTCCTTCTGAGCCAAGGGGGAAGGCACTGCCTTTACCCTACTACTCTCTTCTTGGAGGGCACTTGGTCCATTATTCCAGAATCCAAGGCCTGTTCAGTGTTAGACATTTTGGCTTGTGACCTGGTCACAGCAAACACATCTTGCAGGATGCCCAGCATTTCTGCATGGGTCCTGAGCTCCACTTCTGCCCAAGCTGAAGTTCCTAGATCATTGCCAAGCAAGCATTCAACTGGTAGGTCTGCACTTACCACAACCTTCTTAAGGCCAGTTACCCCTCCCCAGGAGAAGTTAACAACTGCCAGAGTATGGTCTGTTCTGACATTGCTAGCATTGGTCACTTGGTACATTTCACCAAGTATAATCTGCCCAGGATCCACAAGGTCTTGTGTCACCATGGTGACACTTGCCCCTGTGTCCCTAAATGCCAAAGCCTCTTTTCCATTGATTAAGGGCTGTTGCCTGTACTTGCCCAGATTACTGGGACTCACAGAGGAGGTCACATCCATGCCTCCATCACAGACTAGGACAGCTCTGAGTGAGTTCTCTGACTAGGTCAGAGCTCATCTCCTTACCCAGGGTCAACCCTACTAAACCCTTGGCTTGTGTAGTCCCACCACCAACTGTAACTGCACTAGGGGGAGCAGGTGCCTTAGGGGCATTGGTGGGGGCTGGAGTAGAGTCTTTGGACTTGGTGCAATCACTGGTCCAGTGGGTCTTTTGCTTACAGACCTTGCACCATGGTTTCTTTTGGCCTTTCCCTTTGTTAGACTGTGAATCCCCACCTGAAGAAGATTTTTGGGGGCCTTGTGAAGACTTCTGGTCTTTACCCTTCTCCCCACCCTTATCAGAGTTCCTAGAATCTTGCTTCTTTGGGTCACCACCTTGGTTCTGTACCTTCTGCCTCACCCTGGTTCTGACCCATTTGTCTGCCTTCTTTCCCAATTCTTGGGGAGAGGTCAGATCAGAGTCCACCAGGTACTGATGCAACAGCTGATTTTGACAGTTATTAAGAATCTGCTCCCTCATGATAAGATTGTACAATCCTGTGAAGTCACACACCTTACTGCCCATCAACCAACCTTCCAGAGCCTTGGCAGAACAATCCAACAAAGTCCACCCAGTCTTGAGTCTGTGCTTTTGGGTATCCCTGAACTTTAACCTGTATTGTTCAGTGGTTAGGCCAAACCCATCAATCAGAGCACTCTTTCAAGACTTTGTAATTGTCAGCATCCTCCTCTCTTACAGTGAGGAGCTTGTCTCTACCTTTGTCTGCAAAGGAGAGCCACAAGATTGCTGCCCACTGCTCCTGAGGGACCCTCTGTACTTTACAGGCCCTCTCCAGTGTTGTTATCCATTTGTGGATGTCATCCCCACTCTGGTAGGGAGGGACAATCTTGCTCAGGTTTCTATGGTCATAAGACCTTTCCCTATCTCTGGGGAAATTGCTGCCACCATGGGACTCTAGTCCCAACTTTTTCTCTCTCTGTAGAGATCTAGGGACTCCCTGTCTATAGCCAACTGCTGTTTTCTGAGCTCAAGCTGGGCTTGCTCATACTGAATCAGTCTCTTCCTCCTCTCATGAGAGGATTCCCTTCCTATGAGAGGAGACAGAGGTCCCTACTGAGGTGTCAGAGTGGTTAGACTCCTGAGAAGGAGATCTAGTCCTTCTGGGCACACACTCACAACTCTTCCCTGGGGGACAAAGGGGAGGTCATTCTGATCCTCCTCCTCCTCCACAGGAGGAATTGGCCTTTCCAGGTCAAGGTCATTTTCACCTTCCTGGCCAGTTTCAGAGGGGGGCCCTGGGTTTCTTCACCCCTGACCCTTCCTCCTTTTCTGCCCCACCCTCTCTGCCTACCCCTTCAGACCCTAGGGGCCTGCTGAGATCATCAGCCAGTAGCACCTCCCTGAGGTGTTGGGTGCTGGCACTTTTGCCTGCCTTCAGCTTCCTAGTATTGCACAATGCTCTCAATTCCAAGAATGGGAGATTATCATACTTGGAGGGAAGAAGCCCACTGGCTTCTGGCAAGGACTCACTGGGTCCTGGCTTTGAAGACATTACTAGTGAGGTGTGGTGTATGCACTACCTACTCTAGTGTGGCCTACTAAACTCTCTTGAGTTGTAGAAAGGTGTGCTATCCCTTAACACACAACTCTAAGTTCAGTAGAACTTACTGTATACTAAGCTTGATTTATATGTACCTAAGGTACCCTTAGTGGTTTTCAGTTGATCAATTCAATTGAGATTATCTGGTAAAACAATAGCAAGCTGGAATCCCACACGCTGCACACCAATGTGAGAAGTTGGCCTGGTATATGCTGTCCACTAATTATAGTGGGCACCTTGCACCAGTCCAAACAACCCCTTATTGGAGATAGGTTAAAGACAACCTTTATTGAAAGCTATCCTAGTGGTAGCTATGGAGAGCAGCCTTCAGGCTAAGTCTTGAAGGAATGTAAAGCAGCTTGTTTTACCAGTCTATAATCTCTTGAGTGACCAAATGAAAGAGGACCACACCAGGTATATATTCAAAATATATGTATTTATTGTTAAACACACCCCTCTAGTCTCTTTATGAGGCTAGAGTTCAAGTACATAAGTTATAAGTTAGTTATCAACAGTAATAGCACAAATACACGTTTGAGCCCTAGGGCGTACCAAACCATATACCAATAAAGTGGTATAAGAACCACGACTGAGCTAGACACAAGGCCTAGAGCCTGTAGAAGTGCTTGGACCACAAGGAACCACCCAAGGTAGTGACACAGGGGACCCACGGGGGACGCGTGCAGTGTGAGAACACAGCCGCGAATCGCCGTTGACTTCTATGGGAAAGTCGCGAGTTGGAATTTTAAAGAAAAGGGACACTTAGAGGAGGACTTGGAGCAAACCCCTTTAGAACTGGGTCGTTCTAGAGTCTATACCCACGGGAGCACCGGAGTACTCGAGCTTACCTCACCCAGGGAAGCCGGGTGCATAGGTGTCTTTCGGGGTCGGGTTTCGTCGTCGTTTTCAATGGCGATCTGCTGCAAAGTGCTGCTGGCGGCCAAGTCGAAAGTGTTCGGGTGGATCCAAAGGTGGATCGAAGATCTGAAGAACCTGAAAGCAGAGGGGACAGAGTCTGGGTCACTAGCCAGTGACCAGGAAGGCGATGAGCGGATGCCCACCGATGTCGAGTGCTTCAGGTAGGTTGACGGTCATCTTGACTCTTCAGCCATGAGGTCCAGGAGGTGTCGACGACAACCAGGAGCTGGATTCGAGCTGTCCCACGACGTCTGTCGATTGCAGGGGTGTCGGCGACCGGATTGGACCCAACAAGCCTTGGCAACGGCAAGTCTCTGTGGAAATAGAAGAAGGACGGTGGTGCAGACCAGCAAGGTCTGAGGGACTCACCCAGCGAGGGTAAGTCAGGGCACGCCTGGAGCAACCAGGGAAGCCCAAGCAGAAGAAGATTGGCCTTCGGGAGGGCCTACTTAGCCAACGGACTAGCGACACGCAAAGGAGCCTCGAGTGGACGCACTTAGAGCTGGCTCACGGACACTCGTGGAGTGGAGGCCAGTGATCTTCGGTGCAGTCGGTGCTGGAGGCAGGGGCTACCGGAGCCCAAAGCACAACTTCGTGGGAGACCCAGGAAGAGGATGCACTTGCAAATGTGCTCAGTGTCCAGGGGTCACGGTTCCACGTTACCCACGACAGCTACGGGCCTCAGCTTTGCTGGGGACTCAGGGCAGCCTCGGGAAGTCTGGAAATCCACCTCTGGTGATGCAAAGACTTCGGCGTCCGGGCGGGAGCTTCAGCGATGCAGACCGGACAATTGCTTCGTTGGTGCCTGCCAAGCAGGGGAGTCACTCCTTGACCCCAAGGGAGATTCTTCAGTCCTCTAATCTTAAAGTAGAGCGTCGAAGGTCCAGGATTCTGTGTCAGAGTTTCGTCCAGGTAAATCTAAAGTCCTAAGGACTGGGGTCCCATACTTATACTAAGTTAGGGGTTGGACATACTCTGGGGACCCACCTATGGGAGGGTCAGGGAAGAGGGGTGGTTACACCCCATTCCTTTGTCCAGTTTCGCGCCAGAGCAGGGGCTGGAAGCCCCTGAACCAGTTTGAACTGGGGTATGCACAGGGACACCAAGTGTGCCCCCCAGTGCAGGACTTCAAAGCACCAGAGAGTGCTCCCGCCCAGCCCCAATACACATTATCCTGTCTGGGGAGGTGGTTACACCTCCCTGGGACAGGAAACCTATTGTCCAGGCCTCCCTGCCGGAGTTTCAGTCAGCAGCAGGAGGCCAGACCCGTGTCTGTGGCAGCGGCATCCATTTTGTGATGCCAGGGCTTGGAAAGAAGTTACCGGGCAGGCCGGTGTGTACATGTCTCTCCCTTCTAGAAGGGTGGAATGCTACCGCCCGCTGCCAGAACTGGCGGGGGGGTAGTATTCCAAGATGTTTGACACCAAACACGACATGTTTCCGTGCAGCCATCCCAAAGTTAGCATTTAACGCGAGGTTATAATGCGCTTAAGAGTATATGGTCAGGCTGCACTACAAACAGCATCAGAGAAGGGTCTCCGAACGCTGCAGAGGGGCTCTGCTCATGCAGGGGCACCCTCTCACATAGGAACCAAGCACTCTGCCTTCAGGATTGACAAGGCCTGCCATAGGAGTGACTTATAGGTTTATATGTGTGTATGTATGTAGTGATATAGGTAACCTATATCACAGTAAGGGGTGCATGCACCACCTTACCCAGGCTGCAGTAGCAGACCTGTGGTGTCATTTTGGATGGCCTTCCAGGGGTGGCACAATACATGCTGCAGCCCCTGGCAGGCCTCTGAGGTACCTTATGCCCTGGGTACATAGTATACCATATACTAGGGACTTATAAGGGCACTCAGATTCCAATCAGAGATGTGCCTAAGGCACATGGAAACCATTTTAGAGAGGAAGCAGCTAGGCTGGGGTTCTGATTAGCAGGGCCCCAGCCAGACTAAAGTCGAAAAACAGTGAAGCATCAGCAAAAAGTGGGGTACCCATGTGAAGCAGATCCTACTCTCCTACACAACCCCCCCCAAACGTAGGGACATTAAACTAACCTTGCCCAGTTAAGTCTTCATGTTCTAAGTGGAAGTACCTAGAGAGACCATCTGCATTGGCATGGTTACTCCCAGGTCTATGTTCCACTGTGAAGTCCATTCCCCTGTAGGGAAATGGACCACCTAAGCAGTTTGGGGTTTTCACCCTTCATTTGTTTTAGCCATAAGAGGGGCTTATGGTCTGTTTGAACAAGGAAGTGAGTACCAAACAAGTATGGCCTCAACTTCTTCAGAGCCCAGACCACAGCAAAGGCCTCCTCTCTCAATGGCTGACCAACGTTTCTCTCTAGGGGTCAGCCTTCTGCTAATAAAAGCTACTGGCTGATCCTGACCTTCATCATTCAATTGTGACAGTACAGCCCCTACCCCCAATTCAGATGCATCTGTTTGGACAATGAACTTCTTGGAGTAATCAGGACTCTGTAGAATGGGAGCAGTGCACATGGCCTGCTTTAGGTCATCAAATGCCTTTTGACAGCTAACTGTCCACTGAACCTTTTTGGGCATTTTCTTGGAAGTTAAGTCATTCAGGGGTGTCACTATTGATCCATACCCCTTGACAAATCTCCTATAGTACCCAGTCAGGCCTAAAAAGGCTCTCACCTGAGTCTGGGTAGTTGGAGCAGTCCAGTCCATGATGGTCTGGATCTTGCTCTGCAGTGGTTGAACCTGGCCTCCACCCACAAGGTGGCCCAGGTACACAACCTGACTCTGCCCTATCTGGCACTTGGTGGCCTTGATAGTCAGGCCTGCTTTCTGCAGGGCCTGCAAAACATTTCTGAGGTGGACCAGGTGATCCTCCCAGGTGGAGCTAAAGACAGCAATATCATCTAGATATGCTGCACTATAGGCTTCCAGACCTGTAAGGACTGTATTCACCAACCTCTGAAAAGTGGCAGGTGCATTCTTCAGACCAAAGGGCATCACCACAAATTGATAATGCCCACTAGGGTTGAGAATGCTGTCTTTGGCTTTGCATCATCAGCTAGTCTGATCTGCCAGTAGCCAGCTGTCAGGTCAAATGTGCTTAGATACTTGGCTGAGGCCAAAGTGTCTATTAGCTCATCTGCCCTAGGTATTGGATGGGCATCAGTCCTAGTGACTGCATTGAGACCCCTGTAGTCCACACAAAACCTCATCTCTCTTTTCCCACCATTGGTGTGAGGTTTTGGCACAAGGACCACTGGACTAGCCCAAGGGCTATCTGAGGGTTCAATAACTCCCAAATCCAACATCTTCTGGACTTCTGTCCTGATACAGTCCCTGACATGGTCAGGGTTGCCTATAAATCTTATTTTTAATAGGCAGACTGTCCCCAGTGTCCACTTCATGAGTGCACCAGGTGGTCTGACTGGGTGTCAGTGAGAATATGTGCCTGAACTGATTGAGCACCTGCCTGCAATCAGTTTGCTGCTGGGCAGTGAGGCTGCCTGCCAAGGCTACACCATCCACTGACCCATCATCAGGGTTCTGTGAGAGCAGGTCAGGGAGTGGGTCACTCTCTTCCTCCTGTCCCTCATCAGTAGCCATGAGCAAGCCCATGTCTGCCCTGTCCACATATGGTTTTAATCTGTTGACATGGAGAACCCTGTGGGGACTCCTGGGTGTTCCTAGGTCTACTAAGTAGGTAACCTCACCCTTCTGTTCAACAATGGTATGGGGTCCACTCCATTTGTCTTGGAGAGCTGCTGGGGCCACTGGCTCCAACACCCACACCTTCTGTCCTGGCTGGTAAACAGTCAGTACAGCCTTTTGGTCATGCCAGGCTTTTTGAAGTTCCTGGCTAGCCTCAAGGTTTTTAGTTGCCTTTTTCATGTACTCAGCCAGCCTGGAGCGGAGACCAAGTACATAGTCCACTATGTCTTGCTTTGGGGGCTTGAGAGGTAACTCCCATCCTTCCTTCACCAAGCACAATGGACCCCTGACAGGGTGACCAAACAAAGTTCAAAAGGGCTGTAGCCAACCCCTTTTGAGGCACCTCCCTGTATGCAAATAAAAGGCAGGGCAAGAGTATGTCCCATCTTCGCCTAAGCTTTTCTGGGAGCCCTTTAATCATGCCCTTCAAGGTTTTGTTGAATCTCTCAACTAAACCATTGCATTGTGGGTGATAGGGTGTGGTGAACTTGTAAGTCACTCCACACTCCTTCCACATTGCTTTCAAGTACCCAGACATAAAGTTTGCACCCCTGTCTGATACAACCTCCTTAGGGAAGCCCACTCTTGAGAAAATTCCCAGGAGGGCCCTTGCCACCACAGGTGCTGTAGTGGTCCTAAGGGGAATAGCCTCTGGGTGCCTGGTGGCATGATCCACTACCACCAGGATAAACCTGTGCCCAGATGCTGTTTGGGGATCCATGGGTCCAACAATGTCAATCCCCACCCTTTCAAAGGGAACCCCCACCACAGGTAGTGGTATCAGGGGGCCTTTGTAGTGCCACCTGCCTTGCCACTGGCCTGGCAGGTTACACAGGAGCGACAAAACTCCTTGGTGTCTTCAGACATGTGGGGCCAGTGAAAGTGAGGGACAATTCTGTCCCAAGTCTTGTTCTGGCCCAGGTGACCTGCTAAGGGAATGTCATGGGCTAGGGTCAATAGGAAGCCCCTGAACTTCAGAGGTATGACCAACCTCCTGGTGGCACCAGGTTTGGGGTCTCTACACTCTGAGTACAAGAGTCCATCATCCCAATACACAGTATGGGGACCACTAGCTTTCCCAGCAGCCTCAGCAGCAGCTTGCTGTCTGAGGGGTTCAAGGGAGGGGCAGCTCTGCTGCTCCTGGCTCAGATCTGCCCTGGAAGGGCCCCTGTCCCCAAGAACTCAACCTGGTCAGGTTCAAGCTCCTCTGGGACAGTTCCTTCCTCAGGACTGAGATCATCCCCTCAAAAGACTGATCTGCCTTCTGAGCCAAGGGGGAAGGCACTGCCTTTCCCCTACTACTCCTCTTCTTGGAGGGCCCTTGGTCCATTATTCCAGAATCCAAGGCCTGTTCACTGTTAGACATTTTGGCTTGTGACCTGGTCACAGCAAACACATTTGCAGGGATGCCCAGCATTTCTGCATGGGTCCTGAGCTCCACTTCTGCCCAAGCTGAAGTTTCTAAATCATTGCCAAGCAAGCATTCAACTGGTAGGTCTGCACTTACCACAACCTTCTTAAGGCCAGTTACCCTCCCCAGGAGAAGTTAACAACTGCCAGAGTATGGTCTGTTCTGACATTGCTAGCATTGGTCACTTGGTACATTTCACCAAGTATAATCTGCCCAGGATTCACAAGGTCTTGTGTTACCATGGTGACACTTGCCCCTGTGTCCCTAAATGCCAAAGCCTCTTTTCCATTGATTAAGGGATGTTGCCTGTACTTGCCCAGATTACTGGGACTCACAGAGGAGGTCACATCCATGCCTCCATCACAGACTAGGAGAGCCTGAGTGAGTTCTCTGACTAGGTCAGAGCTCATCTCCTTACCCATGGTCAACCCTACTAAACCCTTGGCTTGTGTAGTCCCACCACCAACTATAACTGCACTAGGGGGAGCAGGTGCCTTAGGGGCATTGGTGGGGGCTGGAGTAGAGTCTTTGGACTTGGTGCAATCACTGGTCCAGTGGGTCTTTGCTTACAGACCTTGCACCATGGTTTCTTTTGGCCTTTCCCTTTGTTAGACTGTGAATCCCCACCTGAAGAAGGTTTTTGGGGGCCTTGTGAAGACTTCTGGTCTTTACCCTTCTCCCCACCCTTATCAGAGTTCTTAGAATCTTGCTTCTTTGGGTCACCACCTTGGTTCTGTACCTTCTGCCTCACCCTGGTTCTGACCCATTTGTCTGCCTTCTTTCCCAATTCTTGGGGAGAGGTCAGATCAGAGTCCACCAGGTGCTGATGCAACAGCTGATTTTGACAGTTATTAAGAATCTGCTCCCTCATGATAAGATTGTACAATCCTGTGAAGTCACACACCTTACTGCCCATCAACCAACCTTCCAGAGCCTTAGCAGAACAATCCACATAGTCTACCCAGTCTTGAGTCTGTGCTTTTGGATATCTCTGAACTTTAACCTGTATTGTTCAGTTGTTAGGCCAAACCCATCAATCAGAGCACTCTTCAAGACTTTGTAATTGTCAGCATCCTCTTCTCTTACAGTGAGGAGCTTGTCTCTGCCTTTGTCTGCAAAGGAGAGCCACAAGATTGCTGCCCACTGCTCCTGAGGGACCCTCTGTACTTTACAGGCCCTCTCCAGTGCAGTTATCCATTTGTGGATGTCATCCCCACTCTGGTAGGGAGGGACAATCTTGCTCAGGTTTCTATGGTCATAAGACCTTTCCCTATCTCTGGGGAAATTGTTGCCACCATGGGACTCTAGTCCCAACTTCTTTCTCTCTCTATAGAGATCTAGGGACTCCTGTCTATAGCCAATTGCTGTTTCCTGAGTTCAAGCTGGGCTTGCTCATACTGAATCAGTCTCTTCCTCCTCTCATGAGAGGATTCCCTTCCATGAGAGGAGACAGAGGTCCCTACTGAGGTGTCAGAGTGGTTAGACTCCTGAGAAGGAGATCTAGGCCTTCTGGGCACACTCACAATTCTTCCTGGGGGACAAAGGGGAGGTCATTCTGATCCTCCTCCTCCTCCACAGGAGGAATTGGGTTTTCCAGGTCAAGGTCATTTTCACCTTCCTGGCCAGTTTCAGAGGGGGGCCCTGGGTTTCTTCACCCCTGACCCCTTCCTCATTTTCTGCCCCACCCTCTCTGCCTACCCCTTCAGACCCTAGGGGCCTGCTGAGATCATCAGCCAGTAACACCTCCCTGAGGTGTTGGGTGCTGGCACTTTTGCCTGCCTTCAGCTTCCTAGTATTGCACAATGCTCTCAATTCCAAGAATGGGAGATTATCATACTTGGAGGGAAGAAGCCCACTGGCTTCTGGCAAGGACTCACTGGGTCCTGGCTTTGAAGACATTACTAGTGAGGTGTGGTGTATGCACTACCTACTCTAGTGTGGCCTACTAAACTCTCTTGAGTTGTAGAAAGGGTGTGCTATCCCTTAACACACAACTCTAAGTTCAGTAGAACTTACTGTATCCTAAGCTTGATTTATATGTACCTAAGGTACCCTTAGTGGTTTTCAGTTGATCAATTCAATTGAGATTATCTGGTAAAACAATAGCAAGCTGGAATCCCACCGCTGCCACTCAATGTGAGAAGTTGGCCTGGTATATGCTGTCCACTAATTATAGTGGGCACCTTGCACCAGTCCAAACAACCCCTTATTGGAGATAGGTTAAAGACAACCTTTATTGAAAGCTATCCTAGTGGTAGCTATGGAGAGCAGCCTTCAGGCTAAGTCTTGAAGGAATGTAAAGCAGCTTGTTTTACCAGTCTATAATCTCTTGAGTGACCAAATAAAAGAGGACCACACCAGGTATATATTCAAAATATATGTATTTATTGCTAAACACACCCCTCTAGTCTCTTTATGAGGCTAGAGTTCGAAGTACATAAGTTATAAGTTAGTTATCAACAGTAATAGCACAAATACACGTTTGAGCCCTAGGGGCGTACCAAACCAATAAAGTGGTATAAGAACCACGACTGAGCTACACACAGGGCCTAGAGCCTGTAGAAGTGCTTGGACCACAAGGAACCACCCAAGGTAGTGACACAGGGGACCCACGGGGGACGCGTGCAGTGTGAGAACACAGCCGCGAATCGCTGTTGACTTCTATGGGGAAAGTCGCAGTTAGAATTTTAAAGAAAAGGGACACTTAGAGGAGGACTTGGAGCAAACCCTTTAGAACTGGGTCGTTCTAGAGTCTATACCCACGGGAGCACCGGAGTACTCGAGTTACCTCACCCAGGGAAGCCGGGTGCATAGGTGTCTTTCGGGGTCGGGTTTCGCTCGTCGTTTTCAATGGCGATCTGCTGCAAAGTGCTGCTGGCGGCCAAGTCGAAAGTGTTCGGGTGGATCCAAAGGTGGATCGAAGATCTGAAGAACCTGAAAGCAGAGGGGACAGAGTCTGGGTCACTAGCCAGTGACCAGGAAGGCGATGAGCGGATGCCCACCGATGTTGGGTGCTTCAGGTAGGTTGATGGTCGTCTTGACTCTTCAGCCACGAGGTCCAGGAGGCGTCGACGATGACCAGGAGCTGGATTCGAGCTGTCCCACGACGTCTGTCGATTGCTGAGGTGTCGGTGACCGGATTGGACCCAACAAGCCTTGGCAACGGCAAGTCTTGTGGAAATAGAAGAAGGATGGTGGTGCAGACCAGCAAGGTCTGAGGGACTCACCCAGCAAGGGTAAGTCAGGGCAAGCCTGGAGCAACGAGGAAAGCCCAATTAGAATAAGAGTTGCCTTCGGGAGGGCCCACTAGCCAATGGACTAGCGACCGCAAAGGAGCCTCAAGTGGACGCACTTGGAGCTGGCTCACGGGACACTCGTGGAGTGGGGGCCAGTGATCTTCGGTGCAGTCCGTGCTGGAGGCGGGGGCTACTCGGAGCCCAAAGCATAACTTCATGAGATCCCAGGAAGAGGATGCACTTGCAAATGTGCTCGGTGTCCAGGGGTCACGGTTCCACGTTACCCACGACAGCTATGGGCCTCAGCTTTGCTAGGGACTCAGGGCAGCCTCGGCGAAGTCTGGAAATCTACCTCTGGTGATGCAAAGACTTCGGCGTCCGGCGGGAGCTTCAGCGATGCAGACCGGACAATTGCTTCTTTGGTGCCTGCCAAGCAGGGGAGTCACTCCTTGACCCCAAGGGAGATTCTTCAGTCCTCTAATCTTAAAGTAGAGCGTCGAAGGTCCAGGATTCTGTGTCAGAGTTTCGTCCAGGTAAATCTAAAGTCCCAAGGACTGGGGTCCCACACCCACACCAAGCTAGGGGGATGGACACACCCTGGGGACTCACCCATGGGAGGGTCAGGGCAGAGGGGCGGTCACACCCCTTTCCCTCCATCCAGCCTCACGCCAGAGCAGGGGCTGGAAGCCCCTGAACCAGTCCGAACTGGGGCATGCACAGGGACACCAAGTGTGCCCCCAGTGCAGGACCCCAAAGCACCAGAGAGTGCTCCCGCCCAGCCCCAACACACATCATCCTGTCTGGGGAGGTGGCCACACCTCCCTGGGACAGGAAACCCACCGTCCAGGCCTCCCGTGCCGGAGCCTCAGTCAGCAGCAGGAGGCCAGACCCGTGTCTGTGGCAGCGGCATCCACCCCGTGATGCCAGGGCCTGGAAAGAAGCCACCGGGCAGGCCGGCGTGCACATGTCTCTCCCTCCAGAAGGGTGGAACGCCACCCCCGCCGCCAGAACCGGCGGGGGGGGCAGCATTCCAAGATGTCTGACACCAAACACGACATGCCTCCGTGCAGCCACCCAAAGCCAGCATCCAACGCGAGGCCACAATGCGCCCAAGAGCACACGGTCAGGCTGCACCACAAACAGCATCAGAGAAGGGTCTCCAAACGCCGCAGAGGGGCCCCGCCCATGCAGAGGCACCCTCCCACATAGGAACCAAGCACTCTGCCTCCAGGATCGACAAGGCCCGCCATAGGAGCGACCCATAGGCCCATATGTGTGCATGCATACAGCGACACAGGCAACCTACACCACAGCAAGGGGTGCATGCACCACCCCACCCAGGCTGCAGTAGCAGACCTGTGGTGCCATCCTGGATGGCCTCCCAGGGGTGGCACAACACATGCTGCAGCCCCTGGTAGGCCTCTGAGGTACCTATGCCCTGGGTACATAGTATACCATATACTAGGGACTTATAAGGGCACTCCAGATTCCAATTAGAGATGTGCTTAAGGCACATGGAAACCATTCCAGAGAGGAAGCAGCTAGGCTGGGGCTCCGACCAGCAGGGCCCCAGCCAGACCAAAGTCAAAAACAGCGAAGCACCAGCAAAAAGTGGGGGCACCCATGTGAAGCAGATCCTACTCTCCTACAGCCACCAGTCACAGACACTGGACTGCCCTCCTGCTGATGACCGAAACTCACAGTGGAGGAAGCCCAACAATAGATATCCTGTCGCAAGGGGGTGTGACCACCTCCCAGACAGGGTTTAGTGCTGCTGGCGGCCAAGTCGAAAGTGTTCGGGTGGATCCAAAGGTGGATCGAAGATCTGAAGAACCTGAAAGCAGAGGGGACAGAGTCTGGGTCACTAGCCAGTGACCAGGAAGGCGATGAGCGGATGCCCACCGATGTTGGGTGCTTCAGGTAGGTTGATGGTCGTCTTGACTCTTCAGCCACGAGGTCCAGGAGGCGTCGACGATGACCAGGAGCTGGATTCGAGCTGTCCCATGACGTCTGTCGATTGCTGAGGTGTCGGTGACCGGATTGGACCCAACAAGCCTTGGCAACGGCAAGTCTTGTGGAAATAGAAGAAGGATGGTGGTGCAGACCAGCAAGGTCTGAGGGACTCACCCAGCGAGGGTAAGTCAGGGCAAGCCTGGAGCAACGAGGAAAGCCCAATTAGAATAAGAGTTGCTTTCGGGAGGGCCCACTAGCCAATGGACTAGCGACCGCAAAGGAGCCTCAAGTGGACGCACTTGGAGCTGGCTCACGGGACACTCGTGGAGTGGAGGCCAGTGATCTTCGGTGCCGTCCGTGCTGGAGGCGGGGGCTACTCGGAGCCCAAAGCACAACTTCATGAGATCCCAGGAAGAGGATGCACTTGCAAATGTGCTCGGTGTCCAGGGGTCACGGTTCCACGTTACCCACGACAGCTATGGGCCTCAGCTTTGCTAGGGACTCAGGGCAGCCTCGGTGAAGTCTGGAAATCTACCTCTGGTGATGCAAAGACTTCGGTGTCCGGGCGGAGCTTCAGCGATGCAGACCGGACAATTGCTTCTTGGTGCCTGCCAAGCAGGGGAGTCACTCCTGACCCCAAGGGAGATTCTTCAGTCCTCTAATCTTAAAGTAGAGCGTCGAAGGTCCAGGATTCTGTGTCAGAGTTTCGTCCAGGTAAATCTAAAGTCCCAAGGACTGGGGTCCCACACCCACACCAAGCTAGGGGATGGACACACCCTGGGGACTCACCCATGGGAGGGTCAGGGCAGAGGGCGGCCACACCCCTTTCCCTCCGTCCAGCCTCATGCCAGAGCAGGGGCTGGAAGCCCCTGAACCAGTCCGAACTGGGGCATGCACAGGGACACCAAGTGTGCCCCCAGTGCAGGACCCCAGCACCAGAGAGTGCTCCCGCCCAGCCCCAACACACATCATCCTGTCTGGGGAGGTGGCCACCCCTCCCTGGGACAGGAAACCCACCGTCCAGGCCTCCCGTGCCGGAGCCTCAGTCAGCAGCAGGAGGCCAGACCCGTGTCTGTGGCAGCGGCATCCACCCCGTGATGCCAGGGCCTGAAAGAAGCCACCGGGCAGGCCGGGCGTGCACATGTCTCTCCCTCCAGAAGGGTGGAACGCCACCCCGCCGCCAGAACCGGCGGGGGGGCAGCATTCCAAGATGTCTGACACCAAACACGACATGCCTCCGTGCAGCCACCCAAAGCCAGCATCCAACGCGAGGCCACAATGCGCCCAAGAGCACACGGTCAGGCTGCACCACAAACAGCATCAGAGAAGGGTCTCCAAACGCCGCAGAGGGGCCCCGCCCATGCAGAGGCACCCTCCCACATAGGAACCAAGCACTCTGCCTCCAGGATCGACAAGGCCCGCCATAGGAGCGACCCATAGGCCCATATGTGTGCATGCATACAGCGACACAGGCAACCTACACCACAGCAAGGGGTGCATGCACCACCCCACCCAGGCTGCAGTAGCAGACCTGTGGTGCCATCCTGGATGGCCTCCTAGGGGTGGCACAACACATGCTGCAGCCCCTGGTAGGCCTCTGAGGTACCTATGCCCTGGGTACATAGTATACCATATACTAGGGACTTATAAGGGCACTCCAGATTCCAATTAGAGATGTGCTTAAGGCACATGGAAACCATTCCAGAGAGGAAGCAGCTAGGCTGGGGCTCCGACCAGCAGGGCCCCAGCCAGACCAAAGTCAAAAAACAGCGAAGCACCAGCAAAAGTGGGGGCACCCATGTGAAGCAGATCCTACTCTCCTACAGCCACCAGTCACAGACACTGGACTGCCCTCCTGCTGATGACCGAAACTCACAGTGGAGGAAGCCCAACAATAGATATCCTGTCGCAAGGGGTGTGACCACCTCCCAGACAGGGTTTAGTGTATTGGGGCTGGGTGGGTGCACTCTTAGAGTGCTTTGAAGTCCTGCACTGGGGGAGCAGAAGGCTCCTCTGTGCATACCCCAGTTCAAACCGGCTCAGGGGCTACCTGCCCCTGCTCTGGTGCGAACTGGACAAAGGGAAGTGGGTGTAGCCACCCACTCCCCTGACCCTCCCATAGGTGGGGTCATAGAGCTAGTCCCTCCCTTCTTTTAGGATAAGAGGGGGAACCTGTGCATTGCAACCCAGATCTCCCTGGACGACGCTCTTAAGAAGAATCCTGGACCTTCGACGTTCCACTACCTCTGGAAGACTGAAGAATCTCCCTTGGAGTCAAGGAGTGACTCCCCTGCTTGGCAGGCACCAAAAACTACAATGACGGTCGCAAACTACGCCGCTCCCGCCGGAGCCCGAAGTCCCTGCAGCCCAGGAAGAGGATTTTCTGACTTCTCCAAGGCCATCGTGAGTCCCCAGCGAAGCTGAGGCAAGTGGACCCCACGAGCAACGAGGAACCGCAGCCCCTGGGTACCATGCACTATTGTCGAGTGCAACCCCTTCACGATGTTCTACGAACTTGTGCTTTGGACCACTTGTGGTCCCAACCTCTAGCAGAGATCCCTCCCGAATTCAGAGGCCTACACCGTCCCAAGTGACCGTGGGCCCCTGTTGAGTGGATCCTCCCGAGGCATCTTTGCGATCCCTTGCCAGCCAGCTTGTGGGTCCCCAGAAGATTTTCCAACAAAACCAAAGTGCTCCCCTGGTTGCTCCAGGCTTGCCCTGACCTACCCTTGCTGGGTAAGACCCCCAGACCTTGCTGGTCTGCACCATTGACTTTTCCTCATCACCCCGAGACTTGCTGCTACCAAGGCTTGTTGGCTCCAATCGAGTCGCCGACACCTCAGTAAGCTGCAGACGTCGTGGGACACACCGAATCCAGCTCCTGGTCATCATCGACGCTGCCTCGACCATGTGGTCGAAGAGTCAAGTCACCCGTGAACGACCCGAAGCTGTCGACGACGGTGGGCATTCATCTTCCTTGCCCAGAGTCACTGCCAAGTGACTGTGAACACTGTCCCCTCTGCTTTCAGGTCTTCCTCCTTCCGAATCCAGGCTTGGATTCCAACGGACACTTCTTCTGTCGGCGCAAGCAGCAAGTCTTCACTGGCTCCCATTGAAAACGACGCCGCGACCCGACACCAAAGGACACCAATGCACCTGGCTCCCCTGGGTGAGGTAACTTCAGCACTACAGTGCTCCTGTGCGTGTGGGCCCTAGAACTACTTACCCTGTAAGTGGCTTGCTTGTAGCTACCCTTGAAGTGCCCTAAAACTCCTATTTTCCCCGTGCGATTCTCGCACTGGCTCGTACAGGGCTCGCGCCTGTGTTAGACACATCGCGTCCAACTCCCTTGTAACTCTATCAGTATCCGCGTCCTTCGACTCGTACTGACCGATCGGTGTGTTTGCCTCGAACACGCCAGGGACCTGTAACATTGATAACTCAATCGCGTTCTCCGCATAGACTCGTACAGGACTCGCACCAGTGTCTGAACACCGCGTCCGTCCCCTGTGGGTCTCCTACAACTACCTGGGGTGGTTCTTTGGGGTCCCTCGATTCTATGTGCTCTAGACCACGGTCTAGCCAAGATAAGATTGTGATATTTACTTGTGCTTGTAGGAGAGTAGGATCTGCTTCACATGGGTACCCCCACTTTTTGCTGATGCTTCACTGTTTTTCGACCTTAGTCTGGCTGGGGCCCTGCTAATCAGAACCCCAGCCTAGCTGCTTCCTCTTTAAAATGGTTTCCATGTGCCTTAGGCACATCTCTGATTGGAATCTGGAGTGCCCTTATAAGTCCCTAGTATATGGTATACTATGTACCCAGGGCATAGGTAGCTTCAGAGGCCTCCCAGGGGCTGCAGCATGTATTGTGCCACCCCTGGAAGGCCATCCAAAATGACACCACAGGTCTGCTACTGCAGCCTGGGTAAGGTGGTGCATGCACTCCTTACTGTGATATAGGCTACCTATATCACTACATACATACACACATATAAACCTATAAGTCACTCCTATGGCAGGCCTTATCAATCCTGAAGGCAGAGTGCGTGGTTCCTATGTGAGAGGGTGCCCCTGCATGAGCTGGGCCCTCTGCAGCGTTCGGAGACCCTTCTCTGATGCTGTTTGTAGTGCAGCCCGACCATATACTCTTAAGCGCATTATAACCTCGCGTTAAATGCTAACTTTGGGATGGCTGCACGGAAACATGTTGTGTTTGGTGTCAAACATCTTGGAATACTACCCCCCGCCAGTTCTGGCGGCGGGGGTAGCATTCCACCCTTCTAGAGGGAGAGACATGTACACACCGGTATACCCGGTACTGACTTTCCAGAGCCCTGGCATCACAAAATGGATGCCGCTGCCACAGACACGCAGTCTGGCCTCCTGCTGCTGACCGAAACTCCGGCAGGGGAGGCCTGGACAATAGGTTTCTGTTCCAGGGAGGTGTAACCACCTCCCCAGACAGGATAGTGTGTATTGGGGCTGGGCGGGAGCACTCTCTGGTGCTTTGAAGTCCTGCACTGGGGGCACATTTGGTGTCCCTGTGCATACCCCAGTTCAAACCGGCTCAGGGGCTTCCAGCCCCTGCTCTGGCGCGAAACTGGACAAAGGGAAAGGGGTGTAACCACCCCTCTGCCCTGACCCTCCCATAGGTGGGGCCACAGAGTATGTCCAACCCCTACCTTAGTATAAGTATGGGACCCCAGTCCTTAGGACTTTAGATTTACCTGGACGAAACTCTGACACAGAATCCTGGACCTTCGACGCTCTACTTTAAGATTAGAGGACTGAAGAATCTCCCTTGGGGTCAAGGAGTGACTCCCCTGCTTGGCAGGCACCAAAGAAGCAATTGTCCGGTCTGCATCGCTGAAGCTTCCGCCGGATGCCGAAGTCTTTGCATCACCAGAGGTGGATTTCCATACTTCCCCGAGGCTGCCCTGAGTCCCCAGCAAAGCTGAGGCCCGTAGCTGTCGTGGTTAACGTGGAACCGTGACCCCTGGACACCGATCGCATTTGCAAGTGCATCCTCTTCTGGGTCTCCCACGAAGTCGTGCTTTGGGCTCCGAGTAGCCCCCTGCAGCACCAACTGCAATCGAAGATCACTGGCCTCCACTCCACGAGTGTCCTGTGAGCCAGCTCCACGTGCGTCGACTCGAGGCTCCTTCGCGGTCGCTAGTCCGTTGGCTAGCAGACCCTCCCGAAGGCCAATCTTCTTCTGCTTGGGCTCCTGGTTGCACCAGGCGTGCTCCTGACTTAACCTTGCTGGGTGAGTCCCCCAGACCTTGCTGGTCTGCAACATCGTCCTTCTTCCATTTCCACGAGACTTGCCGTTGCCAAGGCTTGTTGGGTCCAATCCGGTCGCCAACACCCCTGCAATCGACAGACGCCGTGGGACAGCTCGAATCCAGCTCCTGGTCATCGTCGACGCCTCCTGGACCTCGTGGCTGAAGAGTCAAGATGACTGTCAACCTACCTGAAGCACTCGACACCGGTGGGCATCTGCTCATCGCCTTCCTGGTCACTGGCTAGTGACCCAGACTCTGTCCCCTCTGCTTTCAGGTTCTTCAGATCTTCGATCCACCTTTGGATCCACTCGAGCACTTTCGACTTGGCCGCCAGCAGCACTTTGCAGCAGATCGCCATTGAAAGCGACGACGAAACCCGACCCCGAAAGACACCTATGCACCCGGCTCCCTGGGTGAGGTAACTCGAGTACTCCGGTGCTCCCGTGGGTATTGACACTAGAACAGCCTAGTTCTCAAAGGGTTTGCTCCAAGTCCTCCTCTAAGTGTCCCTTTTCTTTTAAATTCAAATCGCGACTTTCCCCATAGAAGTTAACGGCGATTCGCGGCTGTGTTCATACACTGCACGCGTCCCCCGTGGGTCCCCTGTGTCACTACCTTGGGTGGTTCCTTGTGGTCCAAGCACTTCTACAGGCTCTAGGCCCTGTGTCTAGCTCAGTCGTGGTTCTTATACCACTTTATTGGTATATGGTTTGGTACGCCGCTAGGGCTCAAACGTGTATTTGTGCTATTACTGTAGATAACTAACTTATAACTTATGTATTTCGAACTCTAGCCTCATAAAGAGACTAGAGGGGTGTGTTTAGCAATAAATACATATATTTTGAATATATACCTGGTGTGGTCCTCTTTCATTTGGTCACTCAAGAGATTATAGACTGGTAAAACAAGCTGCTTTACATTCCTTCAAGACTTAGCCTGAAGGCTGCTCTCCATAGCTACCACTAGGATAGCTTTCAATAAAGGTTGTCTTTAACCTATCTCCAACAAGGGGTTGTTTGGACTGGTGCAAGATGCCCACTATAATTAGTGGACAGCATATGCCAGGCCAACTTCTCACATTGGTGTGCAGCGTGTGGGATTCCAGCTTGCTATTGTTTTACCAGATAATCTCAATTGAATTGATCAACTGAAAACCACTAAGGGTACCTAAGGTACATATAAATCAAGCTTAGTAATACAGTAAGTTCTACTGAACTTAGAGTTGTGTGTCAAGGGATAGCACACCCTTTCTACAACTCAAGAGAGTTTAGTAGGCCACACTAGAGTAGGTAGTGCATACACCACACCTCACTAGTAATGTCTTCAAAGCCAGGACCCAGTGAGTCCTCGCCAGAAGCCAGTAGGCTTCTTCCCTCCAAGTATGATAATCTCCCATTCTTGGAATTGAGAGCATTATGCAATACTAGGAAGTTGAAGGCAGGCAAAAGTGCCAGCACCCAACACCTCAGGGAGGTGTTACTAGCTGATGATCTCAGCAGACCCATAGGGTCTGAAGGGGTAGGCAGAGAGGGTGGGGCAGAAGATGAGGAAGGGGCCAGGGGTGAAGAAACCCAGGCCCCCCTCTGAAACTCAATCAATCAATCAATCACAGAATTTGTAAAGCGCACTACTTACCCGCGAGGGTCTCAAGGCGCTGGGGGAAAAAAGGGGGGGGGTGCTGCTACTGGTCGAACAACCAGGTCTTGAGTAGCCTCCTGAAGGTCAGCAGGTCTTGGGTCTGTCGGCCAGGAAGGTGAAAATGACCTTGTCCTGGAAAACCCAATTCCTCCTGTGGAGGAGGAGGAGGAGGATCAGAATGACCTCCCCTTTGTCCCCCCAGGAAGAGTTCTGAGTGTGCCCAGAAGGTCTAGGTCTCCTTCTCAGGAGTCTAACCACTCTGACACCTCAATAGGGACCTCTGTCTCCTCTCATAGGAGGGAATCCTCTCATGAGAGGGGGAAGAGACTGATTCAGTATGAGCAAGCCCAGCTTGAACTCAGAAAACAGCAATTGGCTATAGACAGGGAGTCACTAGATCTCTATAGAGAGAGACAAAAGTTGGGACTAGAGTCCCAGGGTGGCAGAAATTTCACCAAAGATAGGGAAAGGTCTTATGACCATAGAAACCTGAGCAAGATTGTCCCTCCCTACCAGAGTGGGGATGACATCCACAAATGGATAACTGCTCTAGAGAGGGCCTGTAAAGTACAGAGGGTCCCTCAGGAGCAGTGGGCAGCAATCTTGTGGCTCTCCTTTGCAGACAAAGGTAGAGATAAGCTCCTCACTGTTAGAGAGGAGGATGCTGATAATTACAAAGTCTTGAAGAGTGCTCTAATTGATGGGTTTGGCCTAACCACTGAACAATACAGGTTAAAGTTCAGGGATACCCAAAAGCACAGACTCAAGACTGGGTGGACTTTGTTGATTGTTCTGCCAAGGCTCTGGAAGGTTGGTTATTGTGCAGTAAGGTATGTGACTTCACAGGATTGTACAATCTTATCATGAGGGAGCAGATCCTTAACAATTGTCAAAATGAGCTGTTGCATCAGCACCTGGTGGACTCTGATCTGACCTCTCCCCAAGAATTGGGAAAGAAGGCAGACAAATGGGTCAGAACCAGGGTGAGGCAGAAGGTACAGCACCAAGGTGGTGACCCTAAGAAGCAAGATTCGAAAACCTCTGATAAGGGTGGGGAGAAGGGTAAAGACCAGAAGTCTTCACAAGGCCCCCAAAAATCTTCTTCAGGTGGGGATTCACAGTCTAACAAAGGGAAAGGCCAAAAGAAACCATGGTGCAAGGTCTGTAAGCAAAGACCCACTGGACCAGTGATTGCACCAAGTCCAAAGACTCTTACTCCAGCCCCCACCAATGCCCCTAAGGCACCTGCTCCCCCTAGTGCAGTTACAGTTGGTGGTGGGACTACACAAGCCAAGGGTTTAGTAGGGTTGACCCTGGGTAGGAGATGAGCTCTGACCTAGTCAGAGAACTCACTCAGGCTGTCCTAGTCTGTGATGGAGGCATGGATGTGACCTCCTCTGTGACTCCCAGTAATCTGGGCAAGTACAGGCAACAGCCCTTAATCAATGGAAAAGAGGCTTTGGCATTTAGGACACAGGGGCAAGTGTCACCATGGTGACACAAGACCTTGTGAATCCTGGGCAGATTATACTTGGTGAAATGTACCAAGTGACCAATGCTAGCAATGTCAGAACAGACCATACTCTGGCAGTTGTTAACTTCTCCTGGGGAGGGGTAACTGGCCTTAAGAAGGTTGTGGTAAGTGCAGACCTACCAGTTGAATGCTTGCTTGGCAATGATTTAGAAACTTCAGCTTGGGCAGAAGTGGAGCTCAGGACCCATGCAGAAATGCTGGGCATCCCTGCAGATGTGTTTGCTGTGACCAGGTCACAAGCCAAGATGTCTAACACTGAACAGGCCTTGTATTCTGGAATAATGGACCAAGTGCCCTCCAAGAAGAGGAGTAGTAGGGTAAAGGCAGTGCCTTCCCCTTGGCTCAGAAGGAAGATCAGTCTCTTGAGGGGGATGATCTCAGTCCTGAGGAAGGAACTGTCCCAGAGGAGCTTGAACCTGACCAGGTTGAGTTCTTGGGGACAGGGGGCCCTTCCAGGGCAGATCTGAGCCAGGAGCAGCAGAGCTGCCCCTCTCTTGAACCCCTCAGACAGCAAGCTGCTGCTGAGGCTGCTGGGAAAGCTAGTGGTCCCCATACTGTGTATTGGGATGATGGACTCTTGTACTCAGAGTGTAGAGACCCCAAGCCTGGTGCCACCAGGAGGTTGGTCATACCTCTGAAGTTCAGGGCTTCCTATTGACCCTCAGCCCATGACATTCCCTTAGCAGGTCACCTGGGCCAGAACAAGACTTGGGACAGAATTGTCCCTCACTTTCACTGGCCCCACATGTCTGAAGACACCAAGGAGTTTTGTCGCTCCTGTGTAACCTGCCAGGCCAGTGGCAAGGCAGGTGGCACCTACAAAGGCCCCCTGATACCACTACCTGTGGTGGGGGTTCCCTTTGAAAGGGTGGGGATTGACCTTGTTGGTCCCATGGATCCCCAAACAGCATCTGGGCACAGGTTTATCCTGGTGGTAGTGGATCATGCCACCAGGTACCCAGAGGCTATTCCCCTTAGGACCACTACAGCACCTGTGGTGGCAAGGGCCCTCCTGGGAATTTTCTCAAGAGTGGGCTTTCCTAAGGAGGTTGTATCAGACAGGGGGGCTAACTTTATGTCTGGGTACTTGAAAGCAATGTGGAAGGAGTGTGGAGTGACTTATAAGTTCACCACACCCTATCACCCACAATGCAATGGTTTAGTTGAGAGATTCAACAAAACCTTGAAGGGCATGTGTAGGAGAGTAGGATCTGCCTCTTATGTTGCCCCCACTTTTTTCTGATGTTTACACTGGTTTCTGGTAGTAGTCTGGCTGGGCCCCTGCTAATCAGGGCCCCAGCCTCTCTGTTCTCTCTAACGATTTGGAGTGCACTCTAGGTGCACTAGTGATTGGATACTGTGGTACCTTATGAGTCCCTAGTATATGGTACCTTAGGGTACCAAGGGCATAGGTACTTCACAGGCCTACCAGGGGCTGCAGCATGTATTATGCCACCCCTGGGAAGCAGACTAAATCTGACACCACAGGCCTGCTACTGCAGCCTGAGTGAGGAAGTGCTAGCACCCATCACAGAGATATAGGTTCCCTATATCTCTCCTACACACACATGTAACCCTATCAGTCACCCCTAAGGCAGGCCCTATCAATCCTGAGGGCAGGGTGCTTGGCTTATGTGAGGGGTGCCTCTGCCTGAGCAGGGCCCCTCTGCAGCTCTCAGAGTCCATTCTCTGGTGCTGTTTGTGGATGCGGTTAAACCCTATACTTTTAAGTGCATTATATCCTCGCGGTAAAATGCTAACTTTGGAATGGCTGCATCGAAACATGTCGTGTTTGGTGTCAAACACCTTGGAATACTACCCCCCCGCCAGTCCTGGCAGCGGGGGTAGCATTCCACCCTTCTAGAGGGATAGACATGTACCTACTGTGGAAACGCGGTAGAATGCTGCAGAGCCCTGGCAGCACAAAATGGATGCCACCAGTCACAGACACTGGGCTGCCCTCCTGCTGATGACCAACACTCGCAGTGGAGGAAGCCCAACAATAGATATCCTGTCCCAAGGGGTGTGACCACCTCCCAGACAGGGTTTAGTGTATTGGGGCTGGGTGGGTGCACTCTTAGAGTGCTTTGAAGTCCTGCACTGGGGAGCAGAAGGCTCCTCTGTGCATATGCCAGTTCAAACCGGCTCAGGGGCTACCTGTCCCTGCTCTGGCGCGAAACTGGACAAAGGGAAGTGGTGTAGCCACCCACTCCCCTGACCCTCCCATAGGTAGGGTCATAGAGCTAGTCCCTCCC
>CAWUFW010027483.1:0-26467 GCA_963921515.1 Calotriton arnoldi | reverse complement strand
ATCAGGGAAGGTGCTGGACACTAAACATATAAAATTACTATTCCCACTCCAGTAAAAATTAAGTCAGGGAAGGTGCTGGACATTAAACATATATAAATTACTATTCCCACTTCAGTCAGTATTAACTCAGGGAAGGTGCTGGACATTAAACATATATACATTACTATTCCCACTCCAGTGAGTATTAAGTCAGGGAAGATGCTGGACACTAAACATATAAAATTACTATTCCCACTCCAGTAAAAATTAAGTCAGGGAAGGTGCTGGACATTAAACATATATAAATTACTATTCCCACTCCAGTAAGTATTAACTCAAGGAAGGTGCTGGACATTAAACATATATAAATTACTATTCCCACTCCAGTAAATATTAACTCAGGGAAGGTGCTGGACACTAAACATATAAAATTACTATTCCCACTCCAGTCAAAATTAAGTCAGGGAAGGTGCTGGACACTAAACATATAAAATTACTATTCCCACTTCAGTCAAAATTAAGTCAGGGAAGGTGCTGGACATTAAACATATATAAATTACTATTCCCACTCCAGTAAATATTAACTCAGGGAAGGTGCTGGACATTAAACACATAAAACTTACTATTCCCACTACAGTAATTAGGAAGTCAAGAACACGCTGGACACTAAGGGGCCGATTCCGATCTCGGTCGGAGGCGCACCCAACACCATTCGGTCAGGAAAAAAGCCATGCGAAAGCCTGTTTCCCCGACCGATCCGTCACAGCACACCGAACGAGTAAGTACGATGCGCACAACAGCAAAGAATCCGGCCGAGCCGTACTCACCCAAACCAGGTCCTGTTCCCCGACCGAGGCGAATCCGGAAACGCCGAATCGAGTCGCACGGAAGGGAAAATGCAGCTCCGTCCGGCCGAACGAGTACGATGCGCTTCCGTATGCGCCCGAACCCGTCGCTACGCACGGCACGTCAAAGCATCCGGGAGAGGCGCACATAAGCTCCGATTTGCTCCACAACAAGATCCACGGCTCCGAGACGAACACGCCAGCGACGAGGACGACGCAAAGCGACGAGGACGAGGCGAAGCGACGAGGACGATGCGAAGCAACGAGAAGGACGAACGACACGAACCAACCATGAATCCCTTCGTCCCGATCATACCAATATTCTACATTTACTACCGGAACAGGAACGGACGCGTACGGCGCAGAAGGTAAGCCAGACACCAACCACAAAACACATACAACACGTACACGACACATCACACACACACAGAGGGATGCAGAATATACTTACACCAGCAACAGCAGCACCATAGGGGTGGGATGCCCATCACCAATGCCACATATGCACACAGGGGCCTGAATGCCCACCACCACCCCTACCCAGGGGGGGCTGGATGCCTACCACTACTACCACCCTCACCCAGGGGGGGCTGGATGCCTACCACCACCCTTAGCCAGGGGGGGCAGGATGCCTACCACTACTACCACCCTTACCCAGGGGGGCAGGATGCCTACCACTACTACCACCCTTAGCCAGGGGGCAGGATGCCTACCACCACCCTTAGCCAGGGGGGCTGGATGCCTACCACCACTACCACCCTCACCCAGGGGGGCAGGATGCCTACCACTACTACCACCATCACCCAGGGGGCTGGATGCCTACCACCACCCTTAGCCAGGGGGGCTGGATGCCTACCACCACTACCACCCTCACCCAGGGGGCAGGATGCCTACCACTACTACCACCCTTAGCCAGGGGGGCTGGATGCCTACCACTACTACCACCCTCACCCAGGGGGGCTGGATGCCTACCACCACCCACTTAGCCAGGGGTGGCAGGATGCCTACCACTACTACCACCCTTACCCAGGGTGGGCAGGATGCCTACCACTACTACCACCCTTACCCAGGGTGGGCAGGATGCCTACCACTACTACCACCCTTACCCAGGGGGGCTGGATGCCTACCACTACTACCACCCTCACCCAGGGGGGCTGGATGCCTACCACCACCCTTAGCCAGGGGGGCAGGATGCCTACCACTACTACCACCCTTAGCCAGGGGGCAGGATGCCTACCACCACCACCTTACCCAGGGGGGCAGGATGCCTACCACTACTACCACCCTTAGCCAGGGTGGGCTGGATGCCTACCACCACCCTTAGCTAGGGGTGGCAGGATGCCTACCACTACTACCACCCTTACCCAGGGTGGGCAGGATGCCTACCACTACTACCACCCTTACCCAGGGTGGGCAGGATGCCTACCACTACTACCACCCTTAGCCAGGGGTGCTGGATGCCTACCACTACTACCACCCTCACCCAGGGGGGCTGGATGCCTACCACCACCCTTAGCCAGGGGGGCAGGATGCCTACCACTACTACCACCCTTAGCCAGGGTGGGCAGGATGCCTACCACTACTACCACCCTTACCCAGGGGGGCTGGATGCCTACCACTACTACCACCCTTACCCAGGGGGCTGGATGCCTACCACTACTACCACCCTCACCCAGGGGGGGCTGGATGCCTACCACTACTACCACCCTTAGCCAGGGGGGGCTGGATGCCTACCACTACTACCACCCCCACTCATAGGATGGACAATGCATGACACAACCAGCACACCACAACCTAGGGAATGCAAGAAGAAGACATCCCCCAACACCATGACAAGCGTGTGTAGACTGTGTCAAATGCCTACAACACCGAACATGACTTTGAACATACAATGTGACCCCCTAGCACATGTGCCACACATATATGTGTGTGGCACCCACAATGCAAGCAGGCCATGACCATTGTGGCAATGGGGTCCAAACCCCCATCATCACAGTGACCAAAATGTAAGTGTGGGGTCCATAGCTGAAGCACACTTTGAACAATGTGGCAATGGGGTCCAAACCCCCATCATCACAGTGACCAAAATGTAAGTGTGGGGTCCATAGCTGAAGCACACTTTGAACAATGTGGCAATGGGGTCCAAACCCCCATCATCACAGTGACCAAAAGGTAAGTGTGGGGTCCAAAGCTGAAGCACATTTCGAACATTGTGGCAATGGGGTCCAAACCCCCATCATCACAGTGACCAAAATGTAAGTGTGGGGTCCATAGCTGAAACACATTTCGAACATTGTGGCAATGGGGTCCAAACCCCCATCATCACAGTGACCAAAATGTAAGTGTGGGGTCCATAGCTGAAGCGCACTTTGAACATTGTGGCAATGGGGTCCAAACCCCCATCATCACAGTGACCAAAAGGTAAGTGTGGGGTCCATAGCTGAAGCACATTTTGAACATTGTGGCAATGGGGTCCAAACCCCCATCATCACAGTGACCAAAATGTAAGTGTGGGGTCCATAGCTGAAGCACATTTTGAACATTGTGGCAATGGGGTCCAAACCCCCATCATCACAGTGACCAAAATGTAAGTGTGGGGTCCATAGCTGAAGCACACTTTGAACATTGTGGCAATGGGTTCCAAACCCCCATCATCACAGTGACCAAAATGTAAGTGTGGGGTCCATAGCTGAAGCACATTTCGAACATTGTGGCAATGGGGTCCAAACCCCCATCATCACAGTGACCAAAAGGTAAGTGTTGACAAAGAAAGAGGTGCAACTGCCAAACTGCATGGATGATTCCTGGTCACAGAACAACAAACACATCAGTGGCAAAGTAGTGTATGTGTCCCATTGCAACATAAATTGGGGAGCCTAATCCTGCAGTGCAAATAAGACATACCTTTGGCCATGTGCAGACAAACAACACCCATGGGGGCTGACACCGTCAACAATCATCAATGACACAATGACAGAAGTGACCATCAGAATGCAGACCCACATATTTGCACCAATGGGCACACACATGCAGATACCCTGTGGAGACTGCAGATGTGAGGTGAACAGATACCATACCATGGCAGCAATGGGACACACAAACCATGATCATTGTGCTGACCGATGACCTAGGAGTCCCAGGGACAGCAGGGGAAACCCACCAAACTACATACAGCCAATGGCACACCCAAGATATGCCAATGCAGTGGTGCAGATGCACAAACACAAACAGGCAGACCCACACTGCACATCATACACAACAGGTGAGGGGGGTGCCAGTGTCCCCAGGCAACCACACAACACATGAGGAGACCTGAATACCAATCATACAGATGTGCATACAGTGCCACACAAAGGTAACTCATGGATCCAAATCCCCTATGTGGGCAAGCAGGCATTGTCAGATGAGAGGGAGCACAAATCACACATGTCACACAGGCACGTAGGGACAGCAACTGACACAGCAAGACACAGACACACCACAGCACCACCCCCAGGGCCCCCACAATGTGGTGACCCTGGGCTGCATTACAATCCCACTGTGATGACAAAGCTAAATGTTTTTCACACTGTGAACCACAGTCATGTGTCCTGAGCAACTAACTACCATCACACCTACACAAGCACAAATCAAACAGCATGGCCAGTAAGCCAAGGCCAACATGGAGGCAGGGGCCTAGCCGGGCAACAACTCTCATCTGCACACACTCAACACCACACCCCTCGACCTCCAACAATGTGCAGCAGTGAAGCACACATGCACTGGTGACATTGCACATGCACCCATGACTATTCCAGGGTGGTGGGTGGGAACCAAGGTGCAGAAACACATCACACATGGACACTCAACAAGACTCCTGAATGTCTGACACACTGCACACTACGCTGTACATGGACATGACGGCAATACCACACCAACCAATGGGATCCCAGCCACAGTCACACACCAATGAAGAAGCCAAGGTCACCCACAAAGAACACACATAGACAACAACCAACATTGCAGCCCGGACCCTGAGGAGTGCCAGCAGTCACACACACAACGTGTCACAATCACTGAAAGAGAACACAAACTGGAAATCACATGACAGGGGCAAACAACAAGTGCCAAGGGGAAACCTGACTGTGACCCATCTGCGTCTGCACACAAACTCAGCCCTGACAGCAAACACACCTATGGGTGACACCCTGATGACCAGTAATGTGCCATGCACCCACATCACAGAGAACCCAGGGAGAAGACTTTGGGGGAACATAGGTCAACTCAGCTAGCATCACAAACAGGTACAACACTAGGGATCACAGCATGCACAGCTAAACGGAAGTGAACACACAGACATGCACATACAACACACACCTTGGGCGCAGGCAATGTCACAGGAGTACACACTGCCATGAGGGGACTCCACTCCTGTGTGAGGAAAGCTGTGCCATATGTTGCCTCAGTAGGGCCCCATCATGTCAGCTGAGCACTTGGTCACACAATCAACAATTAGCACCAAATGAGGGCTCCCGTCACATCAGCCTGGTCATGGAAGTGCCAACGGAATCATCAGCACAGATCCAACACACTTGTATAGCAATGTTGCACTGACAACACAGATGAGTCCTTCCCCATTGATGCCCAAACCTGCATGTCCACTGGAGATGGCCACACGGTCAGGGAAGTAGACGAATTGAACAATGGCAGGCACAACAGATGTGCAGGGGTGGAAGCCACAGATGTGAAATTGCCAATCTAAGTAGGAAATCCCATTGCCAAATACTGAACACATGACACCCTCAGATGCTGCTATGGATGACATGGATACACCACAGGATAGGACACATTCCCCCTGGACCACATGGGTTCCTGCACAGTAACACTTCATTATCATGAGACCAAATATCACCATCACTGCAGCAAGGGCATGGTTAGCATCATCAACATCATGTACATCAGAAGCAAAAGCACTAGAGAACAGAAAGTTGCTTTATTCAGCATGTGTGGCATTAAAAGTAGAAGTCCGGTAGAACATAAACAAAGGCCAATGGCCAGTCCATCAACAAAGTCACAAGTGGGTGACAGTGGCAGATGCCACCCTACACATGCCTGCACAAAACCAGGGACAATCCACTAGGAGGGGCAACCGGGGGGTATGCCAGGCACCGCAGGGACAGGATCAGGGCTCACCAGGAGGAAGCAGGGAAGGGGTGGTGGGTGCTGGAGAGCCACTGACAACTGCAGTGGAGGTGTCTGACATGGTGTGTGCCGGCACAACTGGGGGGCATGGCTCAGATGTTGTGGGTGCCGGCACGACTGCAGTGGACCCTGCAGATGGAGTGGACAGGTCCGCCACTGCAGTGCCCAAGTCAGACAGGGTGGTAGTGGACTCCACTGCAGTGCCTACCACCAGGGGAGGAGAATGGGGAACAGGCAAGGTGGGCTGGACAGAGGGGGAGGACACCCTCACCACATCAGTGGCACAGACAAGCGCAGCGGGGGTGTGGTGCCGGGAGAGCAAGTGGCAGGGGAGAAGGCCGGAGCCTCTTGGGGATGGTATATCTGTGGGTGGGGGAACCTGGGGCAGGGTGTGGTGGGGGCACCTGTGGAGTGGGGGCCTGAGGGATGGAGGAAGGAGACCTGGTGCTTGAGCTGCAGGGCGGCGGCGGGGTCTTGCTCTTACCACTCCGGGGGACTTACGGGTGGGGGCCTCAGTCTGTCTGCGCCTGGGGAGGGTGTCCGGGGGCGAGGGGCACTCTGCTCCGTGTGGGGGGCTTCCTCTTCACCCTGGATGCTGGAGTAGCTGGATCGGAGGGGAAGAGGCCGAGGTCACTGAGGAAGAGGCGCTGGGTCTTTGGGGTTGCAGGTGAGGCAAGGAGGCAAGGGAGGCAAGGAGGGTGCTTTGGAGGGAGAGGCAACTGAGGACTGCGCAGTGCCCTTGGATGCGTGTGTGTGTACCAGGGCCCCATCCCCTGTGAGTCTGGTTTCAGTCCCCTGACTGTGCGTGCGTGTGCGTTTTGTTTGTGGCGTGTGTGTCTGTGTGCTGGACGTGTGTGTGCTGGTGTGTGCCTGTGCCGGTGTGTGTGTGCTTGGGACGGGTAAGGTGCTGGGGAGTGTGGATGGAGCAGAGGCAGGAGGGGTGAGGGACTGTCTGAGGAGGGACACTGCTGCCGTCAGGGAGGAGTCCATGGACCTATTGCCCCTCTGTAGGTCAGACATGCCCGATGAGATGCCCTCCATGAACGACACCAGCTGAGTCAACAGTGCGGTGTGCGCATGGAGGACACTCAGCATGGCTGTCTGCCCTACATGGAGCTGGCGAAGGAGGTACACAGACTCCTCACTCAGGGCAGCAGGGGACACAGGGGCAGGGGGTGCGGTGCCTGGCCCAAAGGAGACACGCTCCCGAACATGGGAGCCTCCACGGACCTGGGGAATGGGAGCCGATGGGAGGGTGGTGGTGGTGCTGGTGGTGGCGGGGACAGCAACACTAGCTGGGGTGTGGTGGCTGCTGACACCTGCCTCCACAAGGGAGTCATCCTCCGAGTTGCTCTGGTCCTCAGCTGAGGTGGATGGTGCTGAGGACTCCTCGGTGTGGCACCCCTCGCCCTCCGTGCCACTGGGTCCCTCCGACCACTCCTCGGCTGCTGACCCAGTCTGGCTCTCTGGCTCCTCCTGGTCCGTGGAGCTGTCCCCTTCCGTGGCCGTGGATGTATCTGCAAACAATGGGGAAACAGACAGACATCAGTCACCTGCACCAAACCCACACACCACTGTGAGCACAGCACATTACAGAGCAAGCCCTGGCATCATTAGTTGTACATTGCTAAAAGTGCCCTAACTGAACAGGAGAAGCCAATTGTCAGTCTGATGCCAAGCATGGCACTCACATCCCACATGGCCTTGCACCCATCTGTCTGGTGTCTGTTGGATTGCAACACCCCAGTGTGGACACATGCACCAAGTACACAGTAGTTGGACAGTGCAGAGGACACGGTGTGGCATGTGGACATGCACACATCACAGCTCTTGCCACTGAGTCAGTACAGGTTTCCGGATGAAAGGGATGCCCAGAGTCAAATAGGAAATGCATGTGATGCATACCAGCGACAGACACCATGATGCACCCATGTCCTGATAGCCATCACCACAATGGTGTGCATGTAGCACATGTCACTCCCCTGCAGGACCACCAATAAGTTGACACATGCCATGGCAGAGGCATGACTGCTAAGTCACACATCACTGTCTCAGTGATGTATGACTTGGCAGCCAGACAACAACACTATGCACTGTGTCACAATAGTAGGTCATGGGGAATGCAAGTCCTGGAGCTGCACAAGTGCACATGTACATCCCCCACACAACACATCATCTTAACCCTCATCTGTCCAGGTCATACCTATTGGACATATGGGAGACCTGTGACACTACCCTCTGAACCTGAGCCCCTCACAATCTGCTGTGAATGGGAAACAGCTGCCTGAACTTCACATTCGCATACCCCAGTCTGCACGGGCAGCTGATCAAACACCTATGTGATACACAAGTATCGTCTCCTATGGTCACATCTCCAGGGGCATGCTGAGCCCCTACCAAGAAACACCCCAGCAGTCCTGGCATCTAATCCACAGCACACTGACACAGAGGCAGACACCTGAGGGGTCAAATCACTGTGCACAATGTGTCAGCTGATACACGGGAGTGGGAGTACAGAGTGCATTGCATGGCCTGGAGTAGGCATGACTGTCCTGCTCCACATGAATGAGGGATGTGCCCTGGACAGTGGATAGCTGGCTATGTATGTGTGACACACGTAATCTGCACACTCCTGGGGCCCAAACATTGTTCCCACCCGCTGCATGGGCGTGTGCCACATACCCCAGGCACATGTGGTGGCTCAGCTCAGCAAGTGGACCGCATATCAAAGCAACACGCAGATCACATGTCCGAACACAGGAGTTGTGTGAACAATGGACCCACCCATGATGCCCACAACAGAGTTAGGGAAACAGATGCTGTCCCCCACCTTTAGTGAAGCAAACTGCAAGGACACAGTCCCAAGTGACACAATTCCCTGAATGTAAGGGCCACACCTGGGTATCAGATGAGCAGTGGGCAGTGCACAATAGAGGGACATGGCTCCTGGACAACATGACTGCTGCACTGTGGCAGTTGAACCAGGCCAGAGGAGGGCACAAAGCATGTAATACAGAGTTCACAGTGCAGTCTTTGACTCACCCCCTCCTTGCTGCTGTCTGGCCTTCAGCTGCCCATCCAGGTCTGGAAACACCACCGCCAGGATCTGGAGCATGTGGGGGTCAGGGTCCGTGTTCCGCCCCTCCTGCGAGGAGGCGACAGCTTCAGCTGGACCCGTGCAATCCTCCGGGTCCAGCCCCGAAGGTCCTGCCACCTCTTCTGGCAGTTGCGGATCCGGCGCTTGTAGACCCCCACGGACCGGACGGCCCGGACGATGTCCTTCCAGATCTCCTGCTTCCGATGGGCATTAACCTGTCAGGATGACAAAGTGAAAAGGCCATTACTACACATGCAACATATCCGTGCATGACACAGTTGTATATACATGTCTCAATCACAGGGGCACATGATGTACACAGGCAGTGCAAAGCTGCCCATGGACAGTTTGCCAGACGTCACTACATGGTATCATTGCATGGGTAGTAAAACCTTGTTCAAATGCACTGTCACTGCACCATACCTGTCCAGTGCATGTCACTACACACTATGGGGGTGACAACTACTGAGTGAGCCTGCTAGCCAGTGGCGTGCAGACTTTCAGCCTTGCTAGTCAGACAAAATGCACATTCAGAAAGGCAGTGCACAGAACACTCACCTGCTCCCCTGGTGTCCCATACAGCTTGCTGTACTGTGGAAGTAGGCTGTCCAGCAGGGCCTGGTTCTCTTCAAGGCTGAAGGCTGGGGCTCTCTCCACAGTACGTGCCATTGCAGGGTCCAGAGGGGCAGAGACAGCAGCAGTGCAGTGGCACATGTCGTCCTGGAGCATGTAGTGCAGGCAAGTGAGCTCTCAGGGGAACAGCCAGCAATATATATGTGCTGGAGAGGCAGATACTGTCCCTTGTGTCCAAAGTGATAGGTCCAAGTCGTTTGCATCTTCTGAATCTGGCCAATCCATGGAATAGCAGCACCAAAACACGCCCACAGCATCCTTCAAATGTTCAACTTCATGACATACATGATTTTGCAACATTGTTGTGGGTGACCAACTGATTTTCCAGCAACCGACTCGTTCAAAATTCGAAAACGCGTCCGTTGCCAGGCAAGCCCATTGTCAATGGGTGCGCACCGATCGGTCCATTGCGGTACAACGCATACAGGGGTACAACGCGTACCCACACACATTGAATGCAAAGGGCCGGCCGGGGGCACCGATCGGTCCATTGCAGTACAACGCGTACAGGGGTACAACGCGTACCCGCACACATTGAATGCAATGGGCCGGCCGGGGGCACCGATCGGTCCATTGCAGTACAACGCGTACAGGGGTACAACGCGTACCCGCACACATTGAATGCAATGGGTCGGCCGGGGCACCGATCGGTCCATTGCAGTACAACGCGTACAGGGGTACAACGCGTGCACCGCACACATTGAATGCAATGGGCCGGCCGGAGGCACCGATCGGTCCATTGCAGTACAACGCTGCATAGGGTATAACGCGTACCCGCACACATTGAATGCAATGGGCGGCCGGGGCACCGATCGGACCATTGCAGTACAACGCGTACAGGGGTACAACGCTGCACTCGCACACATTGAATGCAATGGGCCGGCCGGGGCACCGATCGGTCCATTGCAGTTCAACGCCGCATAGGGGTACAACGCTTACAGGGGTACAACGCATACCCGCACACATTGAATGCAATGGGCCGGCCTGGGGCACCGATCGGTCCATTGCAGTTCAACGCTGTACAGGGGTACAATGCGTACCCGCACACATTGAATGCAATGGGCCGGCCGGGGCACCGATCGGTCCATTGCAGTACAACGCGTACAGGGGTACAACGCGCACTCACACACATTGAATGCAATGGGCCGGCCGGGGCACCGATCGGTCCATTGCAGTACAACGCGTACAGGGGTACAACGCGTACCCGCACACATTGAATGCAATGGGCCGGCCGGGGCACCGATCGGTCCATTGTAGTACAACGCGTACAGAGGTACAACGCGTACCCGCACACATTGAATGCAATGGGCCGGCTGGGGGCACCGATCTGTCCATTGCAGTACAACGCGTATAGGGGTATCAACGCGTGCACCGCACACATTGAATGCAATGGGCTGGCCGGGGGCACCGATCGGTCCATTGCAGTACAACGCGTACAGGGGTACAACGCGTACCCGCACACATTGAATGCAATGGGCCGGCCGGGGCACCGATCGGTCCATTGCAGTTCAACGCGTACAGGGGTACAACACGTACAGGGGTACAATGCGTACCCGCACACATTGAATGCAATGGGCCGGCCGGGGCACCAATCGGTCCATTGCAGTTCAACGCGTACAGGGGTACAACGCGTACAGGGGTACAACGCGTGCCCGCACACATTGAATGCAATGGGCCGGCCGGGGGCACCGATCGGTCCATTGCAGTTCAACGCGTACAGGGGTACAACGCGTACAGGGGTACAACGCGTACCCGCACACATTGAATGCAATGGGCCGGCCGGGGCACCGATCGGTCCATTGCAGTTCAACGCGTACAGGGGTACAACGCGTACAGGGGTACAACGCGTACCCGCACACATTGAATGCAATGGGCCGGCCGGGGCACCGATCGGTCCATTGCAGTTCAACGCGTACAGGGGTACAACGCGTACCCGCACACATTGAATGCAATGGGCCGGCCGGGGGCACCGATCGGTCCATTGCAGTACAACGCATCACTGTACATGTGACTGGCATATGTCAGCATGCCTGTCTCAGATGGACATATGCCAGCCACAGATAGCTCCCAGGGAGTGAGGGGCACACCTACATCACGACAGCCTGTCCAAACTTTATCATAAGGCATGTAAGGCTGCATTTCCTATTGTGTGTATGTTGGTGTACATGTTGTCCTGTGGGTGTCACCTGTGGGCAGCCACCCCAGGCTGTGCACGTGTTCATGGGGACAGGATCCTGGGTGTTACGTGTACATGACCACTGTGATGTGCAACTGTTCATATCTGTGCATGTGCCATGGTCACATTTCACGGTGGTGTATGTGTATGTCATGTCACATACCCCGTGAGTCCCATGTGGGATGGTATGTTTGAGCCAGGGTGTCCCAGTGGCACAATAGTGATGGTCCTCCACAGTCTTTGTGCATGTAGTGTTTACAATGTCTCTGATTTCATGTGCACAATGGGAGACAGTCTCCACATCCCGGTTGTGTGTGCATGGACTTTGATGTTGTGCGTGTGTGTGTCACAGACGTCCATGTCTGTCCTGCCGTGGCAAGTGGGGCCACTACCTGTGGGGGTCATGGTTGTTTTGCTGTGGTGTATACATGATACTCCATGTAATGCCAGTGTCCATGTGGCAATACAGGGTCCCTGGGAATGTACCTGTCGTTGAGCTGTGGTGCCTGGGGCACATCTGTCCTCACATGTCACTGTGGGGGGTTATTGTGACACGGCAGCAGGAGATGGGAACTGTGACACGGCCTCATGATATCCAATGGGCCAACCTGGGACTAATTGATGCCACCTCTTGGACCGTGTTGACAGATGTTGGCCATGTATGTACCATACATGTCCTTCCGGAACTGCACACTTCATGTAGTTGTGCCTCATAATGATGTATGTTGGGATCTTGAGTGTGTTCAATGCCGCATATGTGGGGTGACTGACAATCTTGCTTACTTCTCCTCTGCACTGCAGGGCTCCTGCTGTCCATCGACCATTCCCAGACCTGGCAACGATGGTGGAACGGGACAGCATCCGACGGTACCGCTTCACCAGGCAGCTGATTGAGGATTTGGCAGTGCAGTTGTCCCCACATTTGCAGCCTGGCCGGCCGTATCCTACAGCGCTGACCCCCAAGGTGAAGGTGATGGCAGCCCTACACTTCTTTGCCACCGGTACCTTCCAACATACTGTGGCGACTGCTGGTGGGATGTCACAGACCATGTTGAGCCGTGTGCTCCGCGATGTTTTGGCGGCAATGTTGCTATTCCTGAACCGGTACATCTATTTCCCTAGACTGCGACGACTCACTGACGTGAAGAGTGACTTTTATGCCCTGGGGAGGATGCCGCATGTCATTGGCTCCATTGATGGGACACATGTGGCTTTGGTACCACCACAGGCCCAGGAGCAGGCCTACAGGAACCGCAAGCACTACCACTCGGTCAATGCACTGGTGGTGTGTCTTGCAGACATGACCATCACACACGTGTGTGCCCGTTTCCCTGGTTCAGCACACGATGCCTTTGTGATGAGGAGTAGTCGCATCACCAGGATGATGGCACAGATGCAGAACCAGCGTGCCTGGCTTGTCGGTGTGTACTGACTTTGTGCCATTGTGTGTGATCTGATCTGTAGTATTCCGCCCACTTTTCCAAGTCAGCTAATGTGCACTTGTCTGTCCGTAGGTGACTCGGGATACCCCAACATGCCGTGGTTGCTGACACCCCTCAGGAACCCTGTGACACCAGCCCAGATGCGCTACAATGAGGCACATGGTCGGACCAGGAGAGTGATTGAGCGGACATTTGGTCTCCTGAAGAGCCGCTTCCGCTGCCTGGACAAGACCGGAGGGTCCCTCCCATATGCCCCTGCAAAAGTGTGCAAGATTATCATCGTCTGCTGCATGCTCCACAACCTGGCAGTGCGGAAGGAGTTGCCTCTCATCCAGGATGACAATGACCAACATCCGCCACCTGTGGAGGATCCTGGCCTGGACCACGATGCCAATGACGATGATGATGATGATGGTGATGTCCGCACACAGCTCATCACCAACTTCTTTAGCTGAATGTGAGTATCCTGAGGTGTCATGTCAATGATGTGAGTTGGCATAATGTGTGGGTGGTGCTCTGGTGCTGTTGGAGTGTGTCCATGGGCTACTTGACTGGATGTGTGTTGCGATGTGTGCTAACAGGTGGGCTGTACTCCCCTCTGGGTGGGTATCTTGTAACATGTATTGTGCATGAGTTTTGCTGTTCTGTCCTGTACTCCATTGCTTTTGACTGTGTGTCATTTCTGTCCTTCACAGGGTACTTTCAGATTCGTTTGGTCAACTGTGTCCACCGACGACGTGATTGCACTTCCAGGCTGGTAGCTGTTGTGTCCCTACAGGTGATGTGCGCCACACCCATGGACTTCCTTCCGTCTACAGTTGTTGACTGTGTGCCCGCTGCCAGGTGGGATTACCTTGCATCTGTAGTGGTTACGACATGTTGCAACTGTGTAATAAACCTGTGCTTCACTTTGTGATGTGCGTTGTCTGTGGTCACACATTTGAGTGCCATTTGCTTACTGCACCTGTGGGCTACTTGACTACAACTGGGAATGGGTGTGGTGTCTGTGCATTGCACCGTCTTCCCTGGCAACATCAGTGTAGGCAATGAGTCAGATGGCCTAGGTGTGTATGTGTTGTCTAGCCCTGGTGGTGTGTCTCCCTCATATGTGTCACGTTGCCTTTACTCACATGCCTGAGTTGTCCTTGCTGTTGCAGTTCGCATACACAGTGTAATTTTGCAGTTCATCATCCCCATAACAGCACCCACGTTGGAATCACGACAGAGGCAGTATGGTGTATTAGTGTGTTTATTGTGATACATTTGTGTTAATAGTGCATAGCATGGGGAGTGCTGTACATAAATCTTGCAATCCGAAGTTCCTAGGTGAATTGAAAGTCCTGGTAGACAGGATCCCCAGTATCGGGGCCACAGTTGTCTGACACATTGGTCCAACTTGTACTCCCCATGCAATGTGTGGGAGTAGTGTTGCCGTCAACAGGGTGAACAGTCTGTGCACAAAGCCGAACATCCAGAACAGGTTCAGGCTTCCTGGGAGTTGCGCTTGGCCATCGGCCTCTCACTTTCCCCTCCTCGGACGACCCCTCTTCTTGGGGGGGCCCTCAAGTACAGGCTGCTGCGGTGCAGGGGACTCTCCGCCAGAGTCATCCTCCCTCCCTGTGGCAGTTGCAGTTTGTTCGGCACCAGATGTTGTTGGCACACAGGGAGGTGTGGACTGGTTGCTGTTCATCTGGCGGAGGCATTGTAAAATGTCCCTGTGCACCGCTGTCATCTCATGCAGTGCATCCCACTTGGACTCCACGCGGGACATGTGTGAGTCCACGCGGGACATGTGTGACTCCACGTGGGACATATGGGAGTCCAAGCGGGCATGATGGGCAGCCTGCTGCTGTTTCATGTCTCTGAGGAGCCCCACTACCTGGCTGAGGTCTCCGGTGCTGGACTGGTACGCATCAGCTATGCGTACCAGTTGTGGGTCATCATGCACACCAGCAACGTCTGCAAGCAGCGACCTCTGTCTCCCACCCCTCCCACCACCCCTGCTGACATGTGCAGTGTGTGCAGTGGCACGCACAGATAACCCTGGTCCACCTTGGGGGTTGGTGGTTGTGGTGGTGTCCATGGCCCCAGGTTGGTCCAGGGTCCCTGTGCTGGTGTTGCTCCTTGTTCTGTCCATGTCGGCAGGGATGGTATTTGTGGTGACAGTCGTTGGAGGGGTGGGTGCAGGGGGTGCAGCTGGTGGTCCTGCTGGTGCTGCAGCTGGTGGTCCTGCTGGTGCTGCATGTTGACTTGCACCGGATGTGCCAGGTTGGTCTTCATCGTCCGAGGAGGACAGAGGCTGTACGACACCAGTGAGCTCCGCATCCTCCTGAGCCTGGGACTGGGACTCCTCAGCGTCTGCTGCTGTGTCCCCATCATCACCTGTTTTTGGGAGACACAAACAATGTATGTTATGTTTCTGCAGGCATCAATGGTTGACACACATGACAGTTGTGACTGTGCCTCTGGGTGCGGGCCTGTACATTGCATTGTCCTAAGTCGTCACAGTCAGGGGTTGATATTGGTGTGGCACATTGTCCTGCATTATTTGGGCATTTCTATGTATTTTTTGGGGTGTGAACATGGTCTGCATTGGTTGTGTTTGGTTGACAGCCGGCCCTCCTTCCCACCCACCCAGCCAGTCAGTTATCCCACCATGGAACGTGCTTGCGTTGCAGGGAGTGGAAGTTGTCTCTCAGGATGTCAGTCAGTGGTGTCCTGCTGTTTGTTGGTGCACAGTTGGCAGCAGGGCCTTGTGCTCCCCACAGCAGTAGCCAGTGTCAGCCATCTTGTGAGTCCTTCTCCACTCCCTGTGATGTGAGCATGGTTCAGGGTGGTGTTGATGGGACAGTTGTGGGGGTGAGCTATGTCTGTGACTACGACTCCCATCATGCTATTGCCTCCACCCCACTTCCCAGCATTCCCATACTTACTTGCTTTTGTGGGGAGTTCAGTGTGTGTGGGTGTGAGAGCAATGGCAAGATGGCTGACAGTGGTGTCCTGCTGTTGGTTGGTGTGCAGTACCCAGCATGCCCTTGTGCTCCCCACGACACAGCAACAGTGTCAGACATCTTTGATGGCCCTTTCCACTCTCTGTGGGATGTGCATGCGTGAGTGTGAGCTTGCTGGGCCATGTGGTGGGGGGATGTAGAGCTGTGACTACGACTCCCATCATGCTATTGCCTCCACCCCCTTCCCAGCATGCCCATGCTTCCTTCCTTTTGACTCTGCTTCCCTGTGGGGTGGGCTGGCTGTGCTGACAGGATGGCTGGGAGTGTTGTCCTGGCAGTTGTTTGGCTAGAAGTCCCAAGAGTGGCCCTGTGCTTCACACAACATAACCCAGGGTGGTGGTTCTTTGTGGGATCTTGTGTTAGGATGGGGGGCATTGCATTCTACCAGGTGGGTTCTGTGGAGTTTGTGTTGGGGTGTGTGTGAGGGGAGGTGCTTGTGACTATGGTCAGTGCTGCAAGTCCTCCTTCCCACCCAGCTAGCCAGATATCCCACCATGGAACGTGCTTGCATTGCAGGGAGTGTAAGTTGTCTCTCAGGATGTCAGTCAGTGGTGTCCTGCTGTTTGTTGGTGCACAGTTGCCAGCAGGGCCTTGTGCTCACCACAGCAGTTGCCAGTGTCAGCCATCTTGTGAGTCCTTCTCCACTCCCTGTGATGTGCGCATGGTTCATGGTGGTGTTGATGGGACAGTTGTGGGGGGCAATATGTGTGACTGCGACTCCCATGATGCTATTGGCTACACTGACTTGGCCAGCATACACAGAATTCCTTCCTTTGAGTGGTCTTCACTGTGTGTTGGTGTTGTTGTGGTGGCAACATGTCTGGATGTGTTTGTTAGTTCTATTTGTGCCACTGCCTAGCTGTAGTTGTAGTTGTGTTTGTACATGTGTTGGCACAGTTGGATGTGACTTTTTTGATGGCATGTGTTGTGTTTATCTGACTGACATACACATTTTGGGATGATTCTGTTCTGGTTGCTGTGTAATTGCTATGAGTGCATGGTTTGACTCTCCCCTTGACAGTGATGTGTGTGTTTTGTGGCAGTATATTGTGTACATTTGTTGTGTACTCACCAGGCTCTGGGATGTCCTCTAGTCCATATACGCTCACTGGCGGAAGGATGGCCCGCACCTTCTCCTCCCAGGGCCTGAGGTATATTGGCTTGGCAGGAGGGCCACTGCTGGTGTATTGGCTGTTGATGTAGTCTTTCTTGAGCAGGTCCCGTACCCTCCTGCGCACGTCATACCACCTGTTCTGGATGTCGCTCTTTGTGCGCCGACATGGTGATTGTGCGTTCACCCTGTTGATGATCCTCTCCCACATCTTGGTTTTCTGGGAGATGGGGGTCTGTTGGACCAGTGTGCCAAACAGCTGTGGCTCTACCCTGAGGATCTCGTCTACCATGACTTCCAATTCACAATCTAGGAACTTGGGATTCTTCTTGGGGGGCATGGTGATGGGTGGTGATGGTGAGTGATGTGTGTGTTGGTGTGCAGGTGAGGGTGTGTGAGTGTGTGTTTTGCTGGGTGTATGTGAGGTAGGTATTTGTTGGTGTGCTGATGGTGTGTGGCTTGTGTGAGGGATGAGCTGTGGGTCTGTGGTTGCTTTCTCTTGGGTGCTGGCAGTGGAATGGCATTTGCAAAGGCTCATGGTTGTGATTTGTGTCCTTTATATGGGTGGAGTTGTGGGTGTGTCTTTGTTCTCTGTCCCCACCCCCCAGAATTTATTGGCTTGGTAATTGCTTGTTTGGCCTTTTTTTGGGTGATTTTTCCTTTGTACTGTCTGTGTATGTTGGAAACGTTCTTGTGACCGAGTCGGACCCTGCATTTGTCTCGTACGGTCTTCTCCGTTTCGTTCACGCTGTGTTTGTGCAGTTTTCTATGCTGCGTACGCGTCGGTCGCGGTGTTTTGTGTTGCTTCGGCTCGGTTTTGTATGCGTGTCGGTCGTGCGGCTTGGCCTCCGTCCGACTCGCTCGTGGTTTTCGCGCCTTGCATCGTACTTTGCGGTTTGGAGTTCGCGTGTACGTTTCGGTCGGATTTGTTCCGGGTGCGTGTCGGTCGGTTGGATTCGCGTGTTTTTCCGGCCGGATTGGTGTTTTCCGTGCGGCTCGGTCGGTCGACTTGGGTTCGGTACGTGTCGGTCGGATTTTTCACGCCTTGCATCGTACTTGGCGTGTTGGGTGCCACAGGTACGTGTCGGTCGGTATTATTTCCGGATCCGAGTCGGTCGGTGCTTTTTCCGGCCCGAATCGGAATCGACCCCTAAATATATATGTTTTACAATATTAACAACTTTACCATTTTCCCTAATAACCCAACATCCCAGTACTAAAAACAACTTACTATTTATATTTATAAATTACTTTATTTCTTCTAATTATTTGCAATTTTTTAAATTTCTACTTAATAAATATTTTTAAAATATTATTTAAATAACACTTCCCACCCTTATCCCCTAATAACGAAACATCCCCTCCTAAAACAAAACATATATTTTAACTTTTTAATATAAATTTCGTATTTTAAATTATTTTCTAATTTCTAAAATTTTTAAATTTATATCTAAATTTACACTGATATCTTTAAAATACTCCACACCCTTATCCCCTAATAACCCAACATCCCACTACTAAAACAAAAAATATATTTTAAATTTTTAATATAAATTTCGTTTTTTAAATTAATTTCGAATTTCTAAAATTTTTAAATTAATATCTAAATTTAAACTAATATTTTTAAATACTCCCCACCCTTATCCCCTAATAACCCAACATCCCGCTCCTAAAAGAAAACATATATTTTACATATTTAATATAAATTTCGTTTTTAAATTAATTTCGAATTTCTAAAATTTTTAAATTAATATCTAAATTTACACTAATATTTTTTAAATACTCCCCACCCTTATACCCTAATAACCCAACATCCCACTCCTAAAGAAAACATATATTTTACACTTTTAATATAAATTTCATTTTTTAAATTAATTTCTAATTTCTAAAAATTTAAAATTAATATCTAAATTTACACTAATATTTTTAAAATACTCCCCACCCTTTACCCCTAATAACTAAACATCCCGCTCCTAAAACATATGTTACAATTTTTTTTAATACATTTTCACACTAATATTAAAACATTTTTAATAATACAAAATTAATAACAATACAAAATATTTAATTATTGACTAAAAATTAATATTTTACAGTTTCTATATTTTTTGTTCGATATTTTTACAATACTAACAATTCGATATTATCTACTTACGATATTACTTATTCGATATTTTGAAATTCGATATTTTTAAAGAAATAAAAAACGATATTTTTGATTGCGATATTCATGTATTCGATATTATCTAACATTCGATATTAAACTTCGATATTACTACAATTCGATATTTATAATTCGATATAATGTCTATTCACCTGCTGAAAACGCCATGGCTGCAGAATCGCATAATACCAATGGTCCTGGTCATGGCACACCTAATCCATGTAGTCCTTCCTGCATGGTGGCCTTATACCACATAAGGCAGTTTTGTGCTCCTAAAGTTTGAGGGTTTTGAGGTGTTTTCTGACCACTTCCAATGAGGAGCATTGTTAAGATGATTAAAAGTCCATTTCAGAGGAGTGCAGCTGCAGGAGAGACACACTTTCCCTATCTCTGACATTTAACTGAGGGCACCATTAATGGACAGTGGTCTGCTGAATTGAGAGCTCTATTGAAACAGAATATGTCTTGGCTAGTAGATATTTTGGTGACTACTGGCATATACACCTGAAGAGTAGAGAGTGAGATCTAAACTGCATTAAGCATGCAGTTCGAGTGACCTAGAGGCGGGTAGATAATTTCTCCATGAGCCACCAAGTAGGCTGTTGCAGAAATCAAGCAAGGAATTGAGCAACCCCAAACAAGTGTGCCTATGGCTTTGACCTTCAAAATGGTTGCTGGGCTGTATAGATTTTGCCTACCAGCTGTCTGTTATTACAGTGGGCTGTGGACCAGCCCACTGCTTACCATTGCTTGGCTTTCGTTTCATCTCATTTGTTTCCTTCTTATTCAATGGATTTCCTTCATATTCTTGCGTTTGTCTGTTCTCTGGACCATACCTTTCTTGCTATCCTTTTGTTTGAATGACTGGTATCCTTCCACTGCTCACATGCAGGGAACTACTTTTTTATTTTCCTTTTAGCACTGTGTTTTCTTGCTCTCTCCTCCATGTTCAGCTTCCCCCTCTCATCACGTCACCTCCCCAACAATTGGCGCCTTTTCCGAATATTATGTGAGAAAGCAATTCCCATGCAAGAAAGGCCAAACAGCTTACAAAGGTAGGGGCACATTTATCAAGAAATCATGCAGTGCAGCAAGCCACCTTGCTGCGCTGTGTGATAGGGAAAGGGCAGGAAAGCACCATATTTAACATTGCACGGCGCATTCCTATTTTTTCCTTGCGTTGGCACACAATGTGCTGCCTAGCTCTAAAGCAGGCACCCTTGTACCATGGTGCAAGGGTCTCTGCATTGTAAGCAGGATTGCCTTTGTGCAGGAAGGGACGCCTTCCTGCGCACAAACAATCCTCTGAGGCATTTTCCTCTTTCTATGTGTGCTGCAGAATGCAGCACACATAGAAAGAGGAGAAAACGAGGAGAAATAAAGATATTTCTCATTGTTACGCCTCACTTGAGAAGGCGTAGCATTTTGACGCTTTCCCAGGTCTACCAGTAATGGTAAATCTGGGAATGTGCCAAAATCCATGGGTGGATGCATGGGAACACCCACACGCCATCCATGGAATGCCTCCCTGGGGCAGAGTAACACAATAACACAATGCAATGATTTTCGCTGCGTTGCGTTTCTTTAGATTTATCAAGTCACTAAGGGCCATGCAAGGTGGCCTTGCTTTGCTTGATAAATCTAACTTAGTAGTCGTGTCGCTCCTGCGCCTCGTTGCATGGCGCAAGGGCGATGCAACATTTTGATAAATATGCCCCTTAATGCCATATTGAGTTTCTGGCGGACTAGTTATTCTGTTACAAAGTGACACATATCCCGTCTGCCTGATTACAAGTGCCACTGGATATATTGCACTTATAATTAGTCAGATACTATATGGATATCCATCATATTAGTGACGGTGTAACTTGTCCACCAACTCCAAACTCTATATCAAGCCCAAAGTCTCAAATGTTGCTTAGCTTAATATACTATATATTTATTATATAATATTCATTCATGAAATTTCATTCAGAGTTAGAGTTCAGTTATTTCTTGTGTTGTGTACATGCTCATTTTAGTTTCTGAATGCTTTGTCTCCTTTGCACTTTCTGTCCTCAGGCAGCTCAAAGCCACATTTCCAGATGACTTCCTTAACTGACCTGTTTTTGTGGTTGTAAATGCAGTCTCTGCTCCTAAAAGCAAGGATTCCATGATCCATTTGCTAAGTGGCAGCATCTATCACCAGTCTGTTCCCTTCTCCTCCTCCCTTTATAATGCTTCTTCCCCAAGTGCAGATGGAAGTCACTGTCTTGTTATTACCAGCCCTTACTTTCAATGCAGGCGGCACAGAAGGACTACAAATTACGCCTTTTAAAGGGGAAACTTATCAGCTGTGTCTGGAAGGTAAAAGCTTATGGGAACAAAGAGCCAGCTGTGATGTCCTTTAGACATGTGTACACTAATGTCTTTATCTTTGAATAATACCTGTTGTTCCCACTAGTGACACTGCTTCTTGCTGCCATGCGAGGTGACCCTGGAGATGAAGCTGACTTCTCCTGCTGATTTCCAGCCCTGTCTCCAACAGTATGTAAATCGACAAAATAAACTGTGCTGCTGAGAGCCCTCAAGATGATACTTCCTCGCTTTCCTTCAAACGTTAATTAAAAAATTAGCCAACCACAGCTTACTAAAGCCAACCGGGGAGTGCGTCCGCCGGAGGAGTCCGCCGCTAACTGCATTGATAATCAGCAAGGGTGCTATGTTAGCAGGAGGGAGGAATGTCACAAGGTGGGTTTATTATTATAATGCATGTTGGTGGGTCATGGTGGAATGTAACTGCTTCTTCCAAACAGTACTTATGATGGAGGTTCTCGTACTGGTTGGGCACTCTTCCCGGGTTCTTTGTAGCCGCTCATACGTATGCACTCCCTGCCATCTGTCCAGGGACGTAGCAGAGTGCAGCCTCTGCGGTGAAGTGGGTGAGACCCCAACACTGCAGGGGGCCCCCAACCGTTCAGCCTGTGGCCTATGACTATCTGTGAAACATGGGAGACTCATAGGCCATTCATCACATTCGGGGGGGGCATTGTTTTATGTTAGGCCCCTTGTTGGCATCAATTCCCCGCACACATAGCACCTCCATTTCATCCACAGATCTGCTTCTGTGCTCTCTTTGCTGCAAGCAGTGCATCCCCAGATCCAAGTCTCAGTTCCTAAACAAACGTTTCTGACATACTTTGCTTGCTGAAGTGGTTTATTTCTAATCTTGCTTGCACTTGAGATGCACCAAAGCAGTCCAATCAATGCATGATTGATGCTCCAAAACACAGCATGTTAGAGCAGTAGATTGAACACCTCCTGCCGCAGGATATCTGTTTGGTACTTGTAGGTCCCAGATTTGATTTGTGTTGGAGCACACTTAGCCTTTCTTCCTTCTATAGTTGATAACATTTCACTATACTGGTTTGAGTCTTATTTGGATCATAATGCCACCTCGCAATTAAGCGTATGTGTACAGTTAAGTTTGTGTTGTGTGTACCAACAGTTTCATTGACTCAGTGAGTTGTAGACTTGCTGCTGAGATCTGTCTACAAACGGTGTGCGTAATCCTTCTGAGGTCAATGAAATGAGACCTGCAGAACTGGGTAATGGTAATCAATATCCCTGGCGTGCAGTGCTGCAAAAAAGGTTTCATCATGTGCAATGTGTCTACCAGATGTCCCCAGGTCCCAAACCTTAAGTGTCAACAGCAGTGGTGGCTGGTGATCTTTTAAAGTGGTGTATAATACTTGCCAGGAGATCGCCCCATTTTTTTCAAAAGTTCCCGTAAGGTTTCACTGAATCTTAAGTATTACCTTCATTGTGCCAATGCCAGCATTTTGTTATGGGTGCCACCAGGCCAATGTCATCCAGAAAACAAGGGTTAGCAGTATTCCACATGGCCACCATTCTACAAAATACTTCTATTATGTCATGCCCTGCATTTAGCCATGGGTGCCCTTCATTATGTCAACAATTATCTCAAATATGTCAGTGGCAGTATGTTACTTTGGGTGCTGCCATATGCTCAGAATTATATTGAGTATTCCATGGCCAGCGGTAGACTCACAATCATAAAACATGCAAACAAACACTCTTACTCACATTCTCTCGCTCTCAAATACACTCACTCCCTCTCACAATCATTTTCCCCACTCACTCACTTTAACTGACACTCACTCACTTACCCATTCTCACTCACCCTCATTCCCACTCACTGTTACTCACATACAAAGGTACTGACACTCACTGGTTCTCACTCTCACTTACACACACTTTCACACACACACACTCACACACTCATGATCACTGACTCTGGGCAATGATGCAACTGCACCTGCTGCACCACTGATAGCTGCACTCTTGACTCACTTCCACTCCCTCTCACAATCTCCAATCACTCACTCCTTCTAACACACTAACACTTCTTCACTCACTCCCTCATACTAATTTTCACTTATTCATACACTATCAAATTAAAATTCTCACAATTTTATGCTCTCATTGACACTCTGAAACACACTCACACTCTCACCCAACCTCATTCAGACTCCATCACTCACAAACCCACTCAATAACACATACACACACATGCATAGAGAAACAACATTTTCTATACTTATCTTGTTTCTTTTGCTGGCAGGTCAGAGTTTCCACGGTAGCAGCAGAGCAGGGATCTAGCACTGAACATTGAAACCAGAAAGCCATGATTCCCAGCAAGGAAGCCTGACAGAGCAGCAAGGCCAGACTTCAAAAGGGGAAGACATACCACAGTCTGTCTCTCAGCTTCTTAATAGGACTGGACGCACAGCCCTAAAAAAAAGCTGGGACAGTGCTTGGGATCCTACCCCTGTGGCTCTGTGAGCCTTCTCATTGGCTTCAGGGATGCACTGATGTGTGCCCTGACAGCCACATTTTAGCAGATATACTGAGGCATGTGCAGTATAACTGCTATATAAAATGGATTGTGTAAGTATGAGGGGATCATAGTTGAACTACTTCCCTCAGGCATGCATAATCTAGACATCAACCTACAGAGCGGAGTATTGTCAAACAGCACTCTGCAGCTAGATCGTGCCACAGGCCCCTCATCTTCCTCCTCCTCATTTCATTAGGAGTCTGGAGATGAGGCCAAGATGGCTAACCTGCACACTGGCAGTGTTAATGAAAACACAAAAGTAATGTTTTCATGAAAACTGTTCAGTTAAATAATTAGCAGTTGTGGCAAAAGGCAGTAATTGGCACTTCCCATGAGGGAGGGATGCACCCTGAGCCACTGTTAAGGAACCGCCACTGGTCATCAGCATCTCCAAGCCTCAGAGGGTCCACCGGCCCATACTCTGTGCCCAACATTTCCTGCCATGAACCTCTAGCGTCACTAGCTTGTGGGTAGATTTGCTTGGTATCAGCAAGTGGCATTGAGGCGCCCATCTGGATTTCCCTCTCTGAGATAATTTACATCTTTTGTAAAACACTGCTGCACCTATAAACTAATAAGTGAAATAAAGCCAGCTGAGTGGTCCAGTTAACGCTCAGAAGGGCTTTGTAGGACTGAGGTAGATAACCAGAATCAGCATTGTTCTAATGTGCTCCACAGAACACAGACAATACTCATCTACATGAATAGGGTTACCACCTCCCCCGATGTCACTGGGGGCACTGCTTTCAGTGCTGGGCCTTTATGTGATAATCTAATACATTCTGGGCATTATAGTCTTGTTTTGTTTCAATTGAACTAATTAGACTATCACACGTGAAATCAATGATTTGTAGGTGAATAGTTCAGGACTGGACACAGTGCCATAAATGACCTGCATGGAGATTGTCACCCTATACTCCAGCGTGCTGTGTTTGATTAGAAAACTGTTGCAGTTGTCTGAGTGGAACTAAAGAGACTGTAGCCCTTAAAAAAGCAATTACTGTGGCATTTTTAAAGAGCTTCCTGAGTTCAATGTGTGAGCTCCTATCCTACCAGAGAAAGCCCATGCCAATGTGATGACTGCTGTTTGGACATAAGGCCCACTTGTGATCAGGCGCTGAGTGCATATTTATTGAAAATTGGCTCTCGTCTCCTTCATCTACAGAGTGGAAATCTGTGTACATATAGTCATTTCTACATATGATTATTTCACAAAATAATTGCACATTCAGTTATGGCACATACATTTTTTACACAAACTGTGCTTCAATAGCACATTACAACCTGGCTTATCTATATCTTACACTGGGCTTGAGACTATGCCAATGTGGCAGCACGGCTAGCACTAGGATGGTGCATCAAATATTTTGTAGGCTGTCTTCTGTGCTTACTTTAAATAAGGACCTGCACATGGAGTTAAAATTGTGGAGTACAGATCTGCAGTGCCAAATCAGAGCTCTGGGTGTACAGAACACATGTTTGGTATCACGCCAGATTGGTAAAAGCATAATTTTTATTCCTATCAATAGGTCCAGTGCAAGCTATGGTGAATGATCAGCAAGATTAACAATTACTACTGGTGTATAAGCACTTTGTTGACACCTTCTGTAGTTAGAATGAAGAAGTGTGTGAGGTTCTGTAGTGTAGCTCCTATTTCCCTAATAGGCTCTGCGCATTGGAATAATATATCCTATAGGTTTGACATAGGACTAAGGTCAGTATGTCCCTATCGAGTATATTAAACTTAATTACTTGTGCCAGCTAGCTCAGAGGCCACTAGAAACTCCTTGACAACAAGAAAGGAGTAGTTTCTGGCAGCCGCAAAACATGACCACTTTGTTTCCCTTTAGAATCAGAACGTGTCCCAGAGTCGTGGAAACAATAGATAACTATTTCACTCAGCTCACTCGTGCATGCTTAGTTTTCTC
>CAWUFW010027482.1:0-26469 GCA_963921515.1 Calotriton arnoldi | reverse complement strand
CATTCGGCTTGTATTTTTCCGGACGAATACTGTTAGGTGCGCTTCCGGCCGGGATCAGAATCGACCCCTCTGTGGGGCCAGTGGGTACGTGTCCAGATGTCCGGTATGGGGAGTGCGTAATCACTGCGTGTAGTGTGCGTGCTGTGTTCTGATTGGCTGAGTGTTCCTAACTTAGGGGCTTATTATGATGGGGGAAGGACCGCCGGGCGGGCGGTGGCGGTCCTTCCGCCATCACAATGAAAATTCCCACCGCCAAATTAGGATGGCGGTGGGAATCATGATGGTAGGACGGCGGACGGAAAGTACGTCTGCCATGGTCCCCCAAGGCGGTCCTTTTCCGCCCGCCTTGCGGAACCCGGAACCAGGGAAACATTGTGGCGGTGCTGTGCAGGCACCGCCGTAGTGATTATGATGTGCCCTTCCGCCTGTCTTTTTGCGGCGGATATCCCGCCGCGAAAAAACAGGCGGAGACTGGCTTTGGGGGCCCGTTGCGGGCCCCCTCTGTGTGTTTGGGGGGGGCATTCCCATGCACATGGTGGCAGGCACCGCGTGGTGCCTGCCACGTTGTGCATGGGAATGCACATTGTGGCATTTTGGCATTGCGAACGGTGCTGCAGCCAGCAGCACCGCCCGCAATGTTAAAAGGCCAGGATGCGCCCGCCATACTGGCGGGCGCATCCTAATTGGGCTTGTGGGACCTCCGCATGTCTGGAGGGCGGTCCCATCACCGTTATGATGGCGGGCAAACTGATGTCCGCCCGCCATCATAGTGAGCCCCTTAGTCTGGCAACTGACTATATGGTGATTTAGGAACATGCGCCTCACAGGCCAAACGTGTTTTATTGGGACATATCTCCTAAGACCATTGTGGTGTCGCTGCCTATCTGTGGGATTGATCTGGGTTTTCCTGTTTGAGCGCTTGTCTAAGGATTACATGTCACACCACCTGTGATCTGTCAATCAGTTACTTCAGGACTAGGTAGCAGGGCCTGCCTGACCACATACTTCTGACTCAGGGTTGATGGGGAGGTCAGATAGGGTAGATTCAACAACAGCGATGTGAGTTTGTTGTTATACGTACATATATTGTGGTGAACATTGACATCGTATGTTTCAAAATTAACAAAACAAAGGAGGAAGCCCAGACCTGTGGAGCCAACACATGAGAGGCTCGCCTTTGAAGTTTTCGTGGGAAGGGAAATGCCAGTGATGGCAGCTAGGGGCAAAGCTGAGGTCCTCAGATGAGCTCTTTCCAGAGAATAAAGTCACTCTGATTGGTTATTTCAGAATGCTGTGCGGGAGGATGGGACAGGGTTGCAGGGATGATATGGCATTCTAGGATTGGCAGGGGTGCCTGGCATCTAAAACCTTCCACCCCCACTTAAAAACCCCTGATCAAGGGTGAGACAGTTGAGAAAACCCTGGACATTTGATTCAACTACAGCAGAAAGATTGACCAGCTTGACAAGGCCCTCCACGACCTGGGCCCAAAGTACCTCAACGACCGCATGTCCTTCTACACGCCCACACGCCAGCTACGATCAACCAGCCACGCCCTCGCCACCGTACCACGCATCCGCAGAACCACCGCCGGAGGAAGATCCTTCTCCTACCTGGCGGCCAAGACCTGGAACTCCTCCCCACTCACCTTCGGCGAACCCAGGACCATCTCGCCTTCAGGAAGCAGCTCAAGACCTGGCTGTTCGAGCAGTAACTTACCCCCTCCCCCAGCGCCTTGAGACCCTCCCGGGTGAGTAGCGCGCTCTATAAATGCCGTGATTGATTGATTGAAAGAGAAGCCACCTGATGCCTTTCTAAGATGGACTAAGGACTTTGACTCCAGCTGACTTAAGGGCTAGGATGGGTCTTTCTAGTGCCCGTTATTCCTTATGAGGACTAGCTGGGAAAAGACCTGAACTCCACCTTTGACAGGTGCTCTGCAAGATGACCAGGAGACCATGAGGCCTGGAGAGTGCAGGCAGGAGGGTGTTCTGCTGGCTAGTTGTGGAGGGGCTGTGCAAGATATGAGGCGGAGGAGAAGGTTGGCGCAGGGAGCCAGTAAATCCAGCTCTCCGTAGATTGCGCCACATTTAGAGGCCAAGAGGCCTTTGAAAATGCCACCACTGTCTAGACCTGGCCCCCAGGAGCACAATGAGCCATAAATGAAGAAAATTGGCCAACCAGGGCTAAAGATATGCAGCAGTCAATATTTTTCCCTAAACAAAGAAAATCAAGCATACAAGCGTGTCACTCTGCTTGATCTCCCCTTGATGTCCCTGAGATGCCAGGGCTCAGGGATTAACGCAACATAGATATATTCTATTACTGCCCCCTTTTGGGGATGGTGCCGCCTTGGCTTAATGCCCCTGGGGGACCATGTTCCCTGGGGATCAGCGTAAAGAAATGAGGAAGCTGGCACACACATGGGAGCCAGAAGGATGATGAGGGCCTGTAGAATGCCCACATGCGGTGGATTTAACCCAGATCTGTGACTGGGGGTGAATGTTTGATTGGTTTAGCGTTCCGTCCATCATTTGTTCTTTTTGCATTTGTCATCCTAAGTGGCAAGGGTATGCCCAGACGTGGGTCCTGTGCTCGCTACGCCACCAGATTCATGCTAACTTGGCTGATGTGGGGTGAAAACCCAAAACCGGTCCCAGGATGCTTATTTCTTGTACAGGGAGGACCTGGCCTGGCAGTTGGGGCTGGACTATTCCCATGGGGAGCAGGGTCAAGACTGATTTGCATATGGCTGGGTCTAAACTGGAATGGCGTGGCGGGCAAAAAAACAATGAATTTAACCCAGATCTGTGATTAGGGGTGAATGTTTGATTGGTTCAGCATTCCGTCCAACATCTGTTCTTTTTGCACATGCCTCCTGTGCCTGTGTCCTGCCCCTGGTTCATGCGGCAGGAGGAACACTGATTTTCCCCCACCCGCTGCAGACAGCATGGGCAGGAGTACTGAGGTTGGGGCCACGGGGGCTTTGCGGCTCCTCCACCCAGCCCCCACAAAACCTACGTAGTTGTGTGTGTACCGGGTAGGACTGGACAACCCCAAAAAACTGAAAGAATGTAGTGGAGGCTGCATTGCGCACCACCTGGGCCCACTCTTTCCTTATATATAGAGACGGGCAAGGGAGCACACCATAATCCCCTGACAGAGCTTTAATTTTTATATTTGTTCTCTCATGGTGCCTCAGGGAGGGGCAGGGCCTCCACCAATGTGTGTTGTGGAGGGCTGCAGCAAGTGCAGCAGTCCCCCAGGTGTGATATATGAAAACTTGCCCCAAGTTGCAGGGAACATTGAATTTGTGACCCCTAGGAAAGGTGTTTTAAATGTAAGCATTCCCTGAGCTGGAGCTTTTGCTCTTCAGCTCAGGAGTGTAGGGGATTCCTAGTGGTTGTTCCTGTAGCTGCATTATATGGTCTAAAGAATACAAAAAAAGACACTGGATGTTAGGCCTGTCAGTCTTAGGGTGATCTTCCCCCAAAACGTTCTGCCTCTCTTCCATTGTGCTCGACTTATTTTTGTTGGCCTTAGGACTGTCTTCGTTTTACCACTGCTTGCCAGTGCTAAAGCGCTCAGTCCCCTAAAACATGGTTAAAGTGGCTTACACCCAATTGGCTTATTTAATTTACTTGTAAGTCCCTTGTAGAGTGGTATAAATATGCCCAAGGCCTGTAAATTTAATGTTACCAGTGGACCTGCAGCACTTGTTGCTTTACCCACTTAAGTAGCACTTTAAAACATGTCCCAGGCCCCCGATGGCAGCCTGAATGCAGTGTTAAGCTGCTGTGTTGACTTGGCATTTAAACCCTCCTTGTCAACCCTTAAACTCCCCTTTTCTTACATGTAAGTCATCCCTACGTTAGGCCCTAAGTAGCCCATAGGGCAGGGTGCTTTGTAAGTTAAAGGTGGTACATGTACTTTTAAGGTTTACATGTCCTGGTAGTGAAAAACTCCCAAATTCATTTTTCACTACTGTGAGGCCTACCCTTCCAATAGGATAACATTCCTTATTACATTTAATGAGCTGTAATTTCCAATTTCGAGCAGGTCACTATGCCATGTTGGGTGTCTATCAGATTGTAACGATAAGCCCTCTTTAATGGTAAAGTCAGATTTTTCATTGCAATTTTGAAAATACCACTTTTAGTAAGTTGGCATTTTCCTGTCCCTGGCCCTTTTGTGCCTATAGCCTGCCTTGGGTCACATTACTGAGTGTAACTGACAGACTTTGTGAATTCCTCCCAGTCACACAATAGAGGGATTAGGTGTACCTCAATGGGCCATCTGCTGGCAGGATAGGGAGGCGGACCGAGCAGAGCCCTACTTGCAACTGATTAACCTATGCTCTGCCTTCACACAAAGAGCCTAACGGCCCCACATTGTCACTGCAGCCAACTTGGAGCCATTGTAGGGGAGTCAGGAAATTCCATGCACTTCAAAGACAATCTCCAGAAGCTTCTCCCACCTTCCAGAACCAGGGTATAAATGTAGGACCTCAGACACCAACTCTTCAGTACACTTCTGAACCTGTGGATACTCTGCCCAGAAGAAGGACTGCTGTGCTGCTGGAACGACTGCCACTCTGTCGGACTGGTCATTTGAAGTACTGCTGCCCTATTGTCTTGCTGCTCTGCTACCGTCTGCCTGGGTACAAGTAATGGATTTTTACCTGTCCCAGGACCTCCAGAGTGACTTGCAAGGGCTAGTTTTCTGGACTCCTGTTCAGAGTTACAGGGACACAAAAGGCTTCCTCCATCTTGAGCCCACACCTGGACCCAGCCTGATTGAGTCTTGACCCTCCAAGTTGTGCCCCTCCAGTCCTGGACCCCTGAAAATGGTGCTAAAATTGCCCAGATAGCCATAATGCAAAGTGGGGACTTACAATGTTTTTGGCTAAAAACTGCTCTCAGAACCAGGAGGAGACTGGGGCCAACTTGCTTGCCTTTCTGCCCAAGGTGCATCGCTGGTCGGATTCCCTTTGCGGCTTCTCACACTACATTCTTCTTTGCAGCAGCAATTTACAGCACTCTGCCTCATCTCGCTGGAGACTTTCGAATTCTGTTTCGCCAACTAAGTCCAAACATAGAAATCTGCACTGCAGCTTCGACCCCAGGCCATCGCACAATGACGCTCAGGCCATCGCACAATGACGCTCCCTCCTCGGACACCTCCTGCAGCCTTGCCCGCTGAACTCAACTATCTCACATCCTTTTTCTCAGAATTTTTTTTTAAGTCTGAAGGTAAGGCTGACCCCGCCGAACCGCGTTCCATCGCGGTAGGCCATATTTTTCGACTTGAACTCGGTCTTGGGTGACTAGATGTCCACGGTTGGCGCATTAAACTTTTAGGCACAAGTTTTTACAAAAAAAATGTAATAATCATAACTCCGGTTCTACTGATTGGTTTTTGTCAAATAGTTTATGAAAATGTACTATATTTTCCAAAATTGGTTTGACATTTTTCTTGTGTTGTGTTTTCACTATATTACTGTTTGTGTGTGCTGCATAAATACTTTACACATTGCCTCTAAGGTAAGCCTGACTGCTTTCTGTGCCAATCTACTCACGGTTAAGCACAGGTTATATTTAGTGACTTTTTGTGATTCACCCCGCAAGGGATTGTGGCTGTTGCTTGACCAGGGCTCACACCCCAGTCAACTAACAACCTAATTTCTCACACTGACACACAGAATTCTGATTGAATTGAAATGTTTTATTTATAATGCTTAATGACAATGATTATTGAGGAACAATGCAATGCTTACATTAATCTTGAATGCATTTGAATAAGGTTATTGATTCCATTTGTTTTAATGGTGAAACATAACGTGATTACTGTTTCATTAATGTGGTGATACCTTGATGAAGTCAGTAGGCATGACATACATAATAATGTCGCACCCTGACAACTCCAGTAGGCCTGCCTTATGTATATTGATGTGGTGACCCCTTGACAAATCCAATATGCTGCCTTATGTATAATGATACCCCTTTGTAGAGAGATGTTAAATATGAGGTATAGGTGAGGGGCATTGTGATTATGGGTCTCAGGACCCACTAGGGGTGAACTGTGATATAAGGGTGTCACCAAAGGTATTTCCATCTACCTGATGTACATATGTTGAATTTAATGTGCAGTGTTTAGTAGTGTGTGTATGTAATAAAAGTATTTCTCCTTTTTAAAAGGAGGAGTAATGACTAAACAATACTTTACTGAGTGTTTTTATTGCGTGCCAGTGAAATAGCATTGCTAGCCCCCACCACCTTCACCGAGTAGGCCTTCAACTGCTCTGCGTTGGTACTCTGAGAGAGTCAGGCACTACAATGGGGTTCTTGGTTCTCAGTGAAAAGACAATTGCAGACTTAATACAAGTACAGGACTCACAACCTGCACATCTAATAACCCAATTTCTTACAATGATTGTATAGAAAAGCAGTAATAGAAAAGCATATATTCCATTTATACACAAAAATAACAGAGGTTAAAGGCAGCATAGATTGTTTGACCAAGCTTCAGACTGGACAAAACATTCACATCTAATTTCCACTTATTTAAATGTAAAAAAATAATATACTTAGCATAAACTCTGCTAGCTGAGCATTTTCATAGGACCCTCCTGTGCCTTGATGCCATCAGGAGGTGATGAGCGTGTTGCTCGTAGGATACACCAGAATATCCTGGGCTTTAATCCTGACTTATCGACAAAGGTCCTCCCAGCACTTACTGCATTGCTTTCCTTGCATGGACATCCATTGCACTGCAGGGCTTACTGATGTACCTTCATATTTGGGCCTATACTGTATTGCTCAGCTGGCATTCGGGAGCCTGCTAAAGAGCTGAGGGTAACTTTTGAGGACCCTTTCACAGATATTTTCCAGCTTTCCATCAATGAAACTGTGAGCCGTCTAATGTTGTCTCTCAGCCATGTTAGAGGGCTTGGATTCTTTAAGGAAAAGCAGGATGGAAGAGGATGTGGTAAAGGGACGCCTCAGAATGTCCAGGAAATGGCTGACTTCCTGTTCCTGTTTGCTGCAGGAGGCAGAGATATTCGCCCCTATTTCCAAGCTTCTGTATCGCAAGCGGAGATCTCCAATCTGCATGTGGGATGGAGACTCTGCATGTGATAGGGAGACCTCTGTGTGTGGGACAGAGGCCCTACATGTGGGGGGAGACCACTTCTTGCAGAGAAACTGAAAAAAACTTTTGGGGAACACAAATGTTGTTACAGGGAGTAGCTGTGTACATGATTGATGTTACAAAATTCAGGTTTGAACTGTGTATATAGCAAAATTGACTGTAGTATGTGAGTGTTAGACCTGGCATCTTTTGGCGTGTTTCCCCTGACTTTTTGCTTTCTGACCTCCTGTTTTTGATGGTATGCTGGAAGTAGTTTTCGCTGGTTTTCAATGCTATTCAGTGCTAAAGTGTAAGTCCTCCTACAGTAAATTGTGTTATGATTGGTTTTCCATGATTGGCATATTTGATTTACTGGTACGTACCTAGTAAAGTACATTGTGTGTGCCGAGGGTCTATAAATCAAATGCTACTAGTGGGCCTGCAGCACTGATTGTGTCATTCACAGTGGCCTTTCAAAGGTGTCTCAGACCTGCCACTGCAGTGTCTGCACACACAATTTTAACTGCCAGCTGTCGAATGTGCCTTATTGAATCAACCAGCAAACAAAGGGGCTCATTATAATGTCCGCCCGCCATCATAACGGTGATGGGACCGCCCGCCAGATGTGTGGCGGTCCCACCAGTGCAATTAGGATGCGTCCGCCAGTATGGCGGGCGCATCCTGGCCTTTTAACATTGCAGGCGGTGCTGCTGGCTGCAGCACCGTTCGCAATGCCAAAATGCCACAATGTGCATTCCCATGCACAACGTGGCAGGCACCATGTGGTGCCTGCCACCTTGTGCATGGGAATGTAGGGGGGTACCATGGGTACCCCCCTGCAGTGCACCCCCCCAAACACTCAGAGGGGGCCTGCAAAGGGGCCCCCAAAGCCAGTCTCCGCCTGTCTTTTTGTGACGGGATATCCGCAGCAAAAAGACAGGTGGAAGGGCACATCATAATCACTACGGCGGTGCCTGCATGGCACCGCCGCAATGTTGCCCTGGTTCCGGGTTCCGCAAGGCGGGCGGAAAAGGACCGCCTTGCGGGACCATGGGTACCATCATGATTCCCACCGCCATCCTAATTTGGCGGTGGGAATTTTCATTGTGATGGCGGAAGGACCGCCACCCCGGCGGTGGCGTTCCTTCCTCCTTCATAATGAGCCCCAAAGTCTTTCTTTTGGAGTTAGTACAATTTTGCTTACAACACAGCTATTTCCGTTGGAAGGATGATTTCTTTTTACAGATACAGATAATCTATGGGCTTTGGGGGTGCCCCTGTGTACGCTAACGTCTTTATGACACAATTTAAACAGGAATATATTTTCAACAACAGAGAATGGAGGGAGCACTTAGCGATCTCTTGCCGTTATATCGACGACATTTTTTTAATATGGCTAGACTCTGAAGAATCGTTGAAGCACAACATTGAAGTCCTGAACACGAGACATACCAGGATTAAATTCACCTACACAATTAGTAAATCGAAATTACCATTTCTAGATGTTTTGATTGAAAAGAGCAGTATGGGTTTGAACACCAGTGTACATATCAAGCCAACAGATCGAAACAACGTCTTACATTATCAGAGTTTCCATCCTTCGCATTTGTTAGAAAATTTACCTTATTCGCAAATGATGAGAGTGAAGCGTATTTCTTCTCAGAAAGATGCATGTGATACAGCCACCCTCAGAACAAAACAGAAATATCTTCAGAGAGGCTATCCACCAGCCATAGTTGAGAAGGCCAAGAAACGAATACAACTGATTGAACGTAAGGAGTTATTAATGGAAAAAACAAAAACAGAAACAAAAACAAAACGGATGGTATTTCTATCCAAATTCTCCACCAAATCTAGAAATATTAAGAAAGCCATTTGTAGATGCTGCGAACTATTACAAACAGTGCCTGACTTTAAAAGTTCCTTCGTAGGAAAACCGTTATTTGCTCACACGAGAACTAGGAATTTGAAAGAACTGTTGATGGCAAGCGATGAGAAGTCCACAACGAATCACCTAGCAATGAAGTAATGCACGAACTGCGCACACTGCAACAATGTAATTGAGAGTAATTACATTATCCATCCCGAACTGGTCAAAGAACTATGTTGAGACATTCATCGGACTGCAATACTATGAATGTGATTTATGGTATCAAGTGTCCTTGCGGACTCCTCTACATCGGGAAAACTGAGAGGAAAGTTAAGATCAGGATGGGAGAACATAAGAGCATGATCAGGAACAAGAACACTAACTCCAACTTAGTGGCACATTGTTTGGAGCAGGGCCACAATATAGCACAATTACGTTTCTTGATCTTAGAAGCCTTGAAACCGCAGGAGGGTACAGATCAGTGTAAAATACTATTGCAAAAAGAAATCCAATGAATCAAAAAACTTGATACTATGATGCCTCTAGGTCTTAATGACAAACTGGATATGAGCTGCTACCTATAAAGATAAAACCATCAAAATTCATAAGTTAATTCCAGTTACCGATGGTGATGTGTAAGGAAACCAAATACACACTCTTTAAGTGATCATGCTGCCAGTATACAGTTAGCTTTAACTACTAATAGTTCACACCTCAAACAATACACAATTGTGTTATGTAGAATCACATTTTGGGAACACTAATATAACATGAGGTACATAGGTTCATTTTATTTTGCTTGTATGTTCTATATGAGCTGTTCTTGTAATGGTTATAATCACATTTCAACGATCATGAAACAAATATCTCATTAACATGTTTATTTAAATATTATAGAGAGGTGTCCGTTTGTCATAATGAATGATTTTGTCATACAAGATAAATATTTATGACATCCACATACAATTTAGGATGACCCCCACAGGTAGTTTTGAAGTCATGTGATCTGACGTGAGATGCATTTATGAATCAAATACGATTTTGGTAGGATGAGGTTTATTGATGTAGTCTATACATGTTTGAATGGTTTTCACCCGTCGGAGGAAGTCGAAGGAGTTTTCTGTTATTTATCACTTTCCCGTTTGTGCACGAACAAGGATTACCAAGATGGCCACCAAAGTGAGTCGAAATTTTGACAAAGTTTCAGGAAGAGAGAGGGGGCGGAGTTGGCGTTCGTCATATGAGTGTCGCTACTGCTGACGCTTTTGTATCTTCCACGTAAGGAGTTATTAATGAAAAAAACTAAAACAGAAACAAAAACCAAATGGATGGTATTTCTATGCAAATTCTCCACCAAATCTAGAAATATTAAGAAAGCCATTTGTAGACATTGGGAACTATTACAAACAGTGCCTGACTTTAAAAGTTCCTTCATAGCAAAACCGTTATTTGCTTACACGAGAACTAGGAATTTGAAAGAACTGTTGATGGCAAGCTATGAGAAGTCCATAACGAATCACCTAGGAATGAAGTAATGCACGAACTGCGCACACTGCAACAATTTAATTGAGAGTAATTACATTACCCATTCCGAACTGGTGAAAGAACTATGTTGAGACATTCATCGGACTGCAATACTATGAATGTGATTTATGGTATCAAGTGTCCCTGCGGACTCCTCTACATCGGGAAAACTGAGAGGAAAGTTAAGATCAGGATGGGAGAACATAAGAGCATGATCAGGAACAAGAACACTAACTCCAACTTAGTGGCACATTGGTTGGAGCAGGGCCACAATATAGCACAATTACGTTTCTTGATCTTAGAAGCCTTGAAACCGCAGGAGGGTACAGATCAGTGTAAAATACTATTGCAAAAAGAAATCCAAAGGATCAAAAAACTTAATACTATGATGCCTCTAGGTCTTAATGACAAACTGGATATGAGCTGCTACCTATAAAGATAAAACCATCAAAATTCATAAGTTAATTCCAGTTACCGATGGTGATGTGTAAGGAAGCCAAATACACACTCTTTAAGTGATCATGCTGCCAGTATACAGTTAGCTTTAACTACTAATAGTTCACACCTCGAACAATACACAATTGTGTTATGTAGAATCACATTTTGGGAACACTAATATAACATGAGGTACATAGGTTCATTTCATTTTGCTTGTATGTTCTATATGAGCTGTTCTTGTAATGGTTATAATCACATTTCAACGATCATGAAACAAATATCTCATTAACATGTTTATTTAAATATTATAGAGAGGTGTCCGTTTGTCATAATGAATGATTTTGTCATGCAAGATGAATGTTTATGCCATCCACATACAATTTAGGATGACCCCCACAGGTAGTTTTGAAGTAATGTGATCTCACGTGAGATGCATTTATGAATCAAATACGATTTTGGTAGGATGAGGTTTATTGATGTAGTCTATACATGTTTGAGTGGTTTTCACCCGTCGGAGGAAGTCGAAGGAGTTTTCTGTTATTTATCACTTTCCCGTTTGTGCACGAACAAGGATTACCAAGATGGCCACCAAAGTGAGTCGGAATTTTGACAAAGTTTCAGGAAGAGAGAGGGGGCGGAGTTGGCGTTCGTCATATGAGTGTCGCTACTGCTGACGCTTTTGTATCTTCCACGTAAGGAGTTATTAATGAAAAAAACTAAAACAGAAACAAAAACCAAATGGATGGTATTTCTATGCAAATTCTCCACCAAATCTAGAAATATTAAGAAAGCCATTTGTAGACATTGGGAACTATTACAAACAGTGCCTGACTTTAAAAGTTCCTTCATAGCAAAACCGTTATTTGCTTACACGAGAACTAGGAATTTGAAAGAACTGTTGATGGCAAGCTATGAGAAGTCCATAACGAATCACCTAGGAATGAAGTAATGCACGAACTGCGCACACTGCAACAATTTAATTGAGAGTAATTACATTACCCATTCCGAACTGGTGAAAGAACTATGTTGAGACATTCATCGGACTGCAATACTATGAATGTGATTTATGGTATCAAGTGTCCCTGCGGACTCCTCTACATCGGGAAAACTGAGAGGAAAGTTAAGATCAGGATGGGAGAACATAAGAGCATGATCAGGAACAAGAACACTAACTCCAACTTAGTGGCACATTGGTTGGAGCAGGGCCACAATATAGCACAATTACGTTTCTTGATCTTAGAAGCCTTGAAACCGCAGGAGGGTACAGATCAGTGTAAAATACTATTGCAAAAAGAAATCCAAAGGATCAAAAACTTAATACTATGATGCCTCTAGGTCTTAATGACAAACTGGATATGAGCTGCTACCTATAAAGATAAAACCATCAAAATTCATAAGTTAATTCCAGTTACCGATGGTGATGTGTAAGGAAGCCAAATACACACTCTTTAAGTGATCATGCTGCCAGTATACAGTTAGCTTTAACTACTAATAGTTCACACCTCGAACAATACACAATTGTGTTATGTAGAATCACATTTTGGGAACACTAATATAACATGAGGTACATAGGTTCATTTCATTTTGCTTGTATGTTCTATATGAGCTGTTCTTGTAATGGTTATAATCACATTTCAACGATCATGAAACAAATATCTCATTAACATGTTTATTTAAATATTATAGAGAGGTGTCCGTTTGTCATAATGAATGATTTTGTCATGCAAGATGAATGTTTATGCCATCCACATACAATTTAGGATGACCCCCACAGGTAGTTTTGAAGTAATGTGATCTCACGTGAGATGCATTTATGAATCAAATACGATTTTGGTAGGATGAGGTTTATTGATGTAGTCTATACATGTTTGAGTGGTTTTCCCCCGTCGGAGGAAGTCGAAGGAGTTTTCTGTTATTTATCACTTTCCCGTTTGTGCACGAAGAAGGATTACCAAGATGGCCGCCAAAGTGAGTCGGAATTTTGACGAAGTTTCAGGAAGAGAGAGGGGGCGGAGTTGGCGTCCGTCATATGAGTGTCGCTACTGCTGACGCTTTTGTATCTTCCATTCCATGGTAAAAACGTAGGAAATAGAAGGGTCGAGCTATGGAGGTCTGATGCCTCCAGATTGAACTTGGTAAGCCGTTTTTGCGGTGGCAAAATGGCGAATACAGACCATTCACGCTGTAGACCGGTTGTTTTACTGATCGGTTCATTTTTTGTTTGCAGGCGTAATGTTAGAGACGCAGACCATGGCCTATCCACGAGATTTACAAGGTATAACGTATCACTTTGCGAGTGGTGAGGTATTGGGTTTAATAAGAGTATTTGTGTACTGATTTGGCTCACACATTTTACAGATTTTTGACCGCTGAGGTGTAACGTGATAGACGCAGACGCGTGTTCATCTAGGAGACATACAAGATACAATGTAGCACTACACTATTGGTGAGATGCCGGGCAGATTAAGAGTGTTTGTGTATTGATTCAGCTCACGTACTTTACAGATTTTACGACTATTGAGGCAGCTGGTTTTATAACAGCAACCTTGAGATTCTATCTTGAAAGTGAGTAATTTATATTTGGTTTCACATAAACATGTTTAAACCACTGGTGATTTAAAAATTCTACCAGCTCATAGAGGCTTGTGATGACTACGAGGCATGGGACTTTTGGCCCTGGTTTTTTATGAGCACGTACACACTAGGTTTGGAAATTGATGGCATGTAATGCACTCTTATGACTTTGGTTCTTGTGAAGTCATGTGATTGAGATTGCAGTAATGTGACATGATGCAACCACTATGGTGTAGGTAGATATTGGTAGTAATGTAAGTGATGGGTATTACTTTTGAATAGTGATGGCTTCGTTATTTATTATTTATTCATTTCGTTATTAGAGGCCCCTGAGGAAGGACCCCTGTGTCCCGAAATGCATAGGGCAACACACGGATAAAGATGGAGTCCCGTTAAAACAACATTCATCTGTACAATTATTTTTGTTTTATGATTGTTCGAATGGACACTCTGAAGAAGTGTGCCAATTGAAAATGTTATGAGATCTTTAATGTGCATAGAAATATATGTGTAATCGATAAAGAATGAAAAATTAATGGATCAATGATTATTTGTTTCTGATTTGTGTTAGAAAAAAGTAAAAGTGCTATTTAAAATTGTTGATATACACTTAGCTGTGCACACAGTTATTCAGGTACACAGTTACTTGAACACCTATTTTCAATTGTACCCACTTGCCAGGCATAACCCTTCTCTTTTATTACATATAAGTCAGCCCTAAGGTAGGCCCAAGGTAGCCCCATGGGCAGGGTGCAGTGTATGTGAAAGGTAGGACATGTGCTGGTGAGTTTTACATGCCCTGATAGTGAAATACTATGCATCTCGTTTTTCACTATTGAAAGGCTCTTTCCAATAGGTGATCTTTAGAGCTGCCTTGTAACATTTTACAAGTGTAACTTTCAATTGGGAAAAGTTTAGGTTTCCTGAGCTCCGAATTTAATAACCCATATTTTAGTAAAGGCGGTTTTTACATTTTAGGTTTGAAAATTCCACTTTTAGAAAGTGCAAAAACAACAATCGATGGACAGAATGCAGAACAATGTCATACATTCACCCCAGTACAGAGATCTGGGCCTAAATCCATCGGTTTTTTGCTCACCATGCCATTCCAGTTTGAACCCAGCCATATGCAAATCAGTCTTGACCCTGCGCCCAATGGGAACAGTCCAGCCCGAACTGCCAGGCCAGGTCCTCCCTGGACTGGAAACAAGCATCCTAGGACCGGTTTCGGGCTTTCAGCCCTCATCAGCCAGGATAGCTTGACTCCAGTGGCATGGAGAGCACGGGACCCACGTCTGGGCATACCCGTCCCACTCGGGGTGACAAATGCAAAAACAACAATTGATGGACAGAATGCAGAACAATGTCATACATTCACCCCAGTACAGAGATCTGGGCCTAAATCCATCGTTTTTTTGCTCACCATGCCATTCCAGTTTGGACCCAGGCATATGCAAATCAGTCTTGACCCTGCGCCCAATGGGGACAGTCCAGCCCGAACTGCCAGGCCAGGTGCTCCCTGGACTGGAAACAAGCATCCTAGGACCGGTTTCGGGCTTTCAGCCCTCATCAGCCAGGATAGCTTGACTCCAGTGGCATGGAGAGCACAGGAACCATGTCTGGGCATACCCGTCCCACTCGGGGTGACAAATGCAAAAACAACAATTGATGGACAGAATGCAGAACAATGTCATACATTCACCCCAGTACAGAGATCTGGGCCTAAATCCATTGTTTTTTTGCTCACCATGCCATTCCAGTTTGGACCCAGCCAAATGCAAATCAGTCTTGATGGATGGATTTAACCGAGATCTTTTGACTGGGGGAGAATGTTTGCATTGTCAGCATTCCGTCCATCATTTGTTTGCTGTAACACTTTTCGCCCTAAGTGGGATGGGTATGCCCAGACGTGGGTCCCTTGCTCACTGTGCCACTGGATTCAAGCTAGCCTGGCTGAAGAAGGGTGACATACACTGAAACCGGTCCCAGGATGCTTGTTTCCGGTCCAGGGAGGACCTGGCCTGGCATTTCGGTCTGGACTGTTCGCATGGGGCACAGGGTCAAGACTGATTTGCATATGGCTGGGTCCAAACTGGGGTGGCGTAGTGGGCAAAAGAACGATGGATTTAACCCAGATCTTTTGACTGGGGGAGAATGTTTGCATTGTCAGAATTCCGTCCATCATTTGTTTGCTGTAACACTTTTAGAAAGTGGGCATTTTTCTGGCTTAACCGTCCTTGTATGGTTTTAGACTGACAGGGGCTGTTTGTGCATTCGCTCCAGACACTCACACAAAGGGAGTTGGTGTGTACTCTGCATATGCTGATGGGCCATCCTGGGCTAGAGTGGTGGAAGGAGTTGTCACTGACACCTGAATAGGCTGTGGCTGCTCTGTACAATGCTATCTCCACCCCCCTGTGGTTTGTCTGGACCAGGGAGGACAGAACTGTTTTTTACTGAGCATGAGGGACTTTCTGCCGAAGACTTCAAAGAGAAAAGTAGTATAAATATTGGGGCCCTAATCCCAAAACTTTAGAACACTTTTGGACTAAGGACCCAACCAAGAAAAAGCTGGAAAAGCTGCCAGGAGGAGTACTACACCTTTGCTGTTAGCTGCTTTGTTGGGTTGGCTTACAGTTGCTGCTTGTGTCTTGGGCAGTGAAAGAACTGGACTGAACTTTCTTAAATCCTGCTGTTAAAGTTTCTCCAAAGGCGTGAAGTAGAGCTTGCCTCTGGTTGGAAGTCTCAGGCACACCAAATCCTTACCCATTCACTAGGTACCTTCACCGGGAACTGTGTGTTTCAGCTGCCACAGAGGGAAAAAGAACCCCGACTCCGTGACCTGTTGGCTCCGCAATGAGCATTGACGCACTTCGCGCCACAACCCTGGTTTCACCGAGGCCATCCACTGCCGTCACTGAGCCACTGCTTGCACGTGACCTGCGGGGCACTGCATGCCATACTGCCTCACTTTACATCGCCACCCTGTTATTCTCGATGACGGCGCTCCAAGCTGACCTTGATGCTGCTGCCTGCACCATGGCCTGGGGGCACCGCTGGCAAGTAACACGATGCACCGCCCCATCACACACTGCAGCCTTGGTCCATCGACGCCAGTGCCATCGACTACAGATCATCTACCAACAACAGCGCTTCAGCAACACGGCTGATTGCACCTTGACCTGTCAGCACCTCAACGAGCACCGTCTCACATCGCACTGCAACCCTGGTCTCACGGACGCCACTGGATGCCATCACCGAGCCGCTGCCTGCACCGCAACCTGAGGGCACTGCACGCCGCACCACTCCACTCCGCACCGCAGCCCCGATGCCTGCCAACTCCAGCGCTCCTGACTTTAACCTCACAGAGTTCGATCTGCAATACATGTGACTTCAAAGCCCGACGACTCCTCCACCGACCTCCAGAACCGACGCCTGCAAATGACGAAGCCTCTTCAGAGCTCATCGCAAGGTCCATGACACCCTGAATTTCCAAGGGACTGTTTGCGGGTCTTCCCGACACCGTAGCTGGCCCACTCACGGTTGGCCAGGATTGTTTGTCTTTTAAGTTTATTCTTGCAAAATTCCTATCTTTAAATACTATATGTTGGATTTTAATAGTTTTGGTGTTGTTTTACACAGATAAATATTGGCTATATTTCTAAAACTGTTGTGGTGTCCTTTTGTAGTGTTTTCACTGTATTACTGTGTGTTATAGGCAAATGCTTTACACATTGCCTCTGAGATAAGCCTAACTGCTCATGACCAGCTGGCAAGGGGGTGAGCAGGGGTTATTTTAGAAGTGTAATCCCCCTTACCCTGACTAGAAGGAAGGGTCCCTGCTTGGACAGGGAACACACCTTCCAACCAAAGACCCCCATTTCTAAAAGTGAGTGATTGTAAATAAGTTTTGTTAGTGAAAAGAATTGCAGTGAAAGTGAAGTGTAAATGTTGTAATAAATAGAGCATAGCATTTTTTTTTGTGACATGTTAACTAAAGAGTGTAATTTCCAAATGGTATATATGAACAGTGTAGTAATCCCCCAATCCTCATTGACAAGAAACTGTTCGACAACATAAATACAGCAACCAAACGAAGAACTCAGGTGTAAGAAATTTGGTTACTGGTTGATGGGGGTGAAATCCTTCTCAAGCAGCAACCACAAGTCTTCTCTGGGTTAAGTCAAAAGCAAACTCTAAATTAACCTATGCTTAACCCTCAGGTAGCTTGAAACCGAGCAGTCAGGCTTAACTCAGAGGCAATGTGTATTTTATGCAACACTTCAGACAATAACACATTGAAAACACACAAACAAAAGGAGCACACAACAGAGTTAGAAAAATGGAGTCACTTTTAATAAATAAAACAAGATGAAAATGACAAACATCCAATCAGTAGAACCAGAGATATTCGATTTTAAAGATTTTTGTAAAAATATTGCCAAATGGCATAGAGCGTCATATAAGGTTGCGCCGGTCAATGAAAAAGTCACAAGTTCATGACGACCATGATGGAACGTGGGCCCGCTACAGGGACCCAGTTCGGCCTGCTGAACAGAGTATCTTAAATCCTGGTGTGCGGAGCATTGCGAGGGTCTGCATCAAAGATGCATCAAGCAACTAAGCGATGCGTCGATTCCGAAATGTGTCAAGGCTGCGATCCGAAGTCCTGCTGCATCGTTGTCGAAGATCCCATCGACAAGGGCTTGCGATATGAAGTCCGCCATCAAGGATGCGTTGTGCAGTCAAGGTGATGTGTCAGTTTTGAGGAGCTGTGAGGCAGTGATGCAGAGGCCAGCGTAATCGTCGAAGCTGACGTCGATGTGGGATGCGAGGGCCTGCTCTGAGGATGCCCATTACTGACTAATGGGGTAACCCAATAAACATCAAAGGACCTGGATATACTGCAATAAGAACAACAAGTGGTCCCAATGTTTCTCCTCGGACAAGCCAAAGAGGTTGTGACTTTTCTAATTTATTTTGCTCAGTCACTTAAAAATGTCTTCACATATAACAGATGCACAGGAGAGAAATAAATACTCTTCAGTACGCACCAGAGAGAAAGAAAAAGAAAGAGAAACAACCACTGTATTTTAGAAGAGAACTTCGTTTTTTTATAATCTCTTATTATGAAAGTGGCAAATACATCACCATACATGACAGTATATCAAATAAAAGGTCGCTCTAGGGAAAGAGTGCAAAGAAAAAGTGCTTGTGTGTGAAGTGAATAAGAAAGAAAGAATTCAAATAAAGGCAATTTGGAAAAACAGTTTCACAATTTGTAATAAACACTGGCATAATGATGTTAGGAGGAATACACCAGTGAGGGTGGGCCTGTCTACAAGACAATTTTAGTTCTTCATTCTTTTGTATCCATTTTTTAGTATGATCAAAATGCATCATCAAATATTGAGGAGGGGTGATACACCGTAGTACAGGCCCTGGATTGGGGGGTGTCGATGTTTTGACCCGGTTTAGCGCATAGAGGGTAACTTTAAACCACCGCTTGCGGGTCTTCATCAGGACAAAGGGGTACGAAAGAGACAACCAATATCTGGCACCTGATGACGGCGGGCCAGGTCACAGCTCCTGTGGCTGGGTAGTCCACACAAGAATGTTGAGTATAGTATTCAAATGGGCATCCAAATCAGTATGGTGCCGTCATAGGTGGCCAAATCACTTGTAATATCCAACGTGAAAGCAATGCAGGTCTTTGTGGCGGGTACCGATCCGTGCCCTAGCGGCAATGCTTCGGTTCTCCTCACGGTTGTGCCGCACAGCAGAGATGCATCAGTTCTGCTGGATTCACAGCAGCTGGAAAAGCACCTTAGGCCCACTTCTGAGGGTCCAGGACTGGGGTGGCTCCACTTGACCGGGTAGATTCACAGATGGCAGAGTCCAGGTGCAGGAGCAAGGTTGTTGGAGCCTTTGACTGACCTCTTGTTCTGAACTACAGGGACATAACAAGCTCCAGAGGCTCCCTGCATCTGCCCAACTGATCTGCTGCCTGGACCTGCAACTGGACCTGCCGGAGTCCTGCTGGAATCTTCTGGAGTGAGTTCCTGATCCCCAAGAGATGCCCCTCGGGTCGTGGACCCTTGGTGGGGAATCAGTAAGCTCCTTCTCAAAGAAAAGGAGACATTCTAAAGATTTGAGGTCTTCAAGACCATAAATAGGCCCATTCGCTCCAAAATCGTGCTGCCTGGGCTGCCCACCAACGCAAAGTTCCAGTGAACCCAACTCTTCACACCACAACTGCCAGAGATGCCCAGCAGCACAAGATCTGCACTTCGGCCTACAGCATTGATCGCTTGCGATGACCGCCAATGCGAAGCTCCAGCAACTACCATCTGCAATGCCTGACAGGATCTTAGAGCTACAGCGACGACAGTCGGCGGTGTCCGGCCAGCTCTTTGCGCTGCACCGACAACCATCTGCAAGGCTCTCCCTGCTCCTCATGGCCCCTTCCACCATGAACGGAACTCTTCACACTGGACTTTTAAAGGTAACTCTTTCAGCTGGACTAACCTGGTCCCTGTATCTAGCCCGAGCTCCATTGTGGTCGGCCTACATTTGTAACTTTCACAGTGTCTCACACGGCCGGATAACCCACAAATGGTGCTTTGTGCTTTAAGGCACTGTATTTACATCAAATCTTTAAAATAGCATATCTCCGGTTCTACTGATTGTATTTTTGTCAAATGTGTTTTTGCTTTATTACGGTTTGAATTGCTGCATAAATACTTTACACATTGCCTCTAAGCTAAGCCTGACTGCATTGTGCCATCCTACCAGAGGGTTAAGCACTGACTAATTTGGGGTTTGCTTGTGATTTCACCCTGACAGAAATTGTGGCTGCTGCATGAGTAGGGTTTCACCCATCCCCCCCCCGAACCAGTGACCCAATTTACAACATTATCTATTTGAATGAATAAGTGATAGGAGATTTACTTATTAGGGTTCAAAGAAAGGGTACTTTGAGATTAGTCTTGGAACAAGGGGTGAGTGAGATACCCTGAAGTCATCTCTGAGTTGCACATCTAATCCTGGAGAGGATATTCCACTAGTGAGAGGAAAATGTTAATAGATCATTGGAATATTTTTTGTTTACCTTATTCAGTAAGTTCTTGTGCCTAGTAGATGTAATCTAGGCTATGGGGAGAGGTTAGGAAAGTGGTTTACGGTGGTGAGGAATAGTTCTGATTGGGGCGAGAGAAGCCCGACCACAACCTGAGTGATCCAAGTTAATGCAATGGCACAGAGTATTCTTAAGGAGCTTCTATCCAGAACCCTAGAAGATGCAAACTACAAGGAAGATACATCCCAGACGCAGGGCAGGTGACCAAGATACCTTTCACTTTCCTATCACGTAAAGATGCAGCACAGTGCAGCACCCAAAGAGGTTGTGCTGCGTTTCGAGACAGGAAGGGAGCAGGAGAGCGCCATATCTTCAGAGATATGGCTCTCTCCTCCCTTCTCCCTAGTGCTGGTGCTGATTTCAGCTGCCGAGCACCACACACACACCGTAGCGCCATAGCACTAGGGTGTGTGTGTAAGTCTAGCAGAGGTTTGTATATGTGCGCACAGTGCAGCACGCATGCAAAGTCGGAAAAGGAACGAGAAATATAAAAACAATTCTCCTGTTAGTGCCTCCTTTGAAGTGGTGTTATCTTTTGGCACTAAACCCTTTCTACAATTGTTTGTAGATAGGGTTTTAAGTCAAAAGGCATGGGTGGTTGCGTGGGAAAGCCCATGTGTCACCCATGTAACGCCCCCCTTAGCCCTAAGTAACGCAAAGCAGTGCTTTGCGCTACTTTTAGGGTACTTTCCAGCTCTTTTACGCTGGAAAGTAAATTCCCCCCATAAATTTTGTGCTGGTTAGCCTCACTGTTGTGATGCTAATCCAGCACAAAATGTTTGAAAATCTACCCTTAAATGCTCCTACTAAAAGCATTTGGGGTCATTTAAAGTTTAACAGAGGAAACTTTTAAGTAAATTTCCGGAGCTGCTACTCTACAAAAATTCAAGCTCCACCACTGCTTCATTTAGAGATGGAGGAACCGCTATGCTTTGTGACGGTGGAGCCTCAGATATATACATCGAAATGCCTGCCGTCTTTAGGGCTGGTCTTCCAATGCTTATTTTTCTTACTCATGACCACTGCATTAGGAATGGTGTTCCTGGGCATGATAAATAACCATTGCTCCCCCTGTGTATCAGGGCACATTAGTTTTTATTTTGTAAAAAACATAAACTCCCTCTTTGGAGGTATATTTCTGCAAAGCAAAACATAATTCTGATGGTATACCATGATGCACTGGCCAGCCGAGTTTCAAACTTAGAAGAAAGTGCTCCCACCATGTCACGAGGAACACTCCCATTGACACATCAATAATCTCTGAATATGACAGGCAGTCCTCCAACAGGGTGCCAGAGTCAGAAACCCTGTTGGGTTGTCTAGCTGCACACAAGCGCTTAATGAGCACCTTAGTGTTCCCAGCTTCTGCTGATGTATTTTCCTGAAACAACCTACTCCACTGAGAGACTCACCAACTTCCCTCTAGACGCTTTGCAGTACAATATTTGATCTGTGAAAATATAGCTGTGAAAATTAGGATCCTTCTAGTAGCCAGAGGGAGTTCACGCTTTGAGGTTTTGCTGGCCAATGGTTGGCCGTGAAAGGGCATTTTTACAGTAGGGAGGTCTCCGCTGCAATGATATATGCACCTAATCCTGGCCAAGAGAGCGGCTGAAGCATTCTTTACACAACATTGTTGGTTTTAGGCGTTCTAGTAGTGAGAGAGGACCTAAACCTTGTCTATGTGGAGATAGAGAAGAAGTACAACATAACTTCAAGGTAACATAGTGATCCAGCGATCAGGGATCGATAATTTTCACAAACTTAGGCCCATTTACTTTACCCAACTAATCCCTTCACGCTGGGGTTCAGTGTGATGCAAGTTTATTCCTAATTCATTAAATACACTTCAGAACCTGCATTTCTCCTAACAAATAATTGTGGCGATGGACCTAAAGTTGAGTAGTTGATGTCAATCATATGTACTTATCTATGCATCTATTTTTACTAAATAATAACAGACTCAATGTGTAGTTTTATGTTGTTTATCGTAAATAATGTAAGAAAATAATGCTCATTAAGTACAGTTACACGAATGCAAACCATGAATTATCACAGAGAGAAAACATTGGTAATATATAAATTCAAACTCATATCAAATAAACAATGCATTGAGGAGTGGATAGGCGAAGAGAAAAAAGTTTCAGAGACAAAAACATTTGCAAATGATTATGCAAATTCAGTAGATTATCTATACTAAACCAAGTAAGAATAGGGAAAACTACCCCACTGGCCAGTTAGGGCAGCAAGGCCACTCAAGTAGAGATGAATGGCAAAGATTAAGTCAGGAAAACAGGTAGGTCTCTATCTGGAAACAGCAAACCAACGACAGCGACGATCTCCCGCTAGCTAAACACCAGCCGACCCAAAACACTCCCACCAGGGACCTTCAGTTATACCCTAAAACCTAAATGTCCAACCCACATTTGTTTAATTTTCAAAACGCACTCCATCTCCCATTGGCTAGGATTGGGGGTGTACTGTCACACCACTCTTCATCATGAACACTTTATTAAACAATTCTTTGTTCTAAACATTCAACATTACAAAGATTCATCTCAGGAAACAACTTTGAACACAATCATAGTAAATATTTCCTTCAACATTTTACATGTTGCAAGTCTCTACGCCTCTATTGTTCGCCTCTGCCATCTCGTGAAGGAAGCTACACATTTCCACTTGTTTATCTACTCTTCCGTAGCTTAGCGGACATTTAGCACACAACGAAGGTCATTCACTTGTGTTTCTTCATTTCTCTCTTTGTTTGAAAACTTTCTCGAGCATTTTCATTTTTACTTAGCAAATTAACCCCAAACTGGCATGCAGAAGTATAGGCCCATGGTGGCTTTGCTACAGAAAACGAAACACAGACATTTATTATTCTTCATGAAATGTAATTTTCAAAGCGCACCATCCCAGCATTGCACTAAACCATGCACAACCCATATTATTCCTAGCAATTATTAACGTGCACAAAAGCAGCATTAGTTTTTATCAAAGCAGTTTTGCGGCCTAGTTCCATGCATTAATACACGCATTAGTTTTACACATGCGCAAAAGCATTTCCCCATGTTTTAGCATTAATAAAATTTTCACCGCACACTGTTAATATGTGTTACTGAGGGTTTAATCCGAGCAGGTTTTATTTACGCAAAACCCTGCTCCATCAATAGCAATACAGCAAAATATTGACAGCAACACAACAAGAAATACAAATGACACAATAAAGCACAACAACAACACATCTGCCCAATACAAAAGCAAAATAATATAGCATAACAACACAACACCCCAACAGAGCACAACACATGACCACTGCACCACATCAGCAAATCACCAACACGAGAACAAAGCACAGCAACATAACACAACAGCATAACTACAATACCAGTCATCTACAAAATTAATTGATTTGCATGCAGTGAGGTGTAGACAGATATATCATATACAGTAGCAGCTTGCTCGGAACGGAGGTGGTGAGGTGGGGGGATTAATTTTCTTTTTTTTCCACCGTGCCGCCACATGCCTCTCCAGCCGCAGCACGCCTCTCCTCCATCTGCTGGAAGCACCGGAAGCACCCAGGATTCTGGACTCTCCCAGCCAATCACGACGCTGCAGGAGCAGCATTGTGATTGGTCTGAGCGTCCTGCTTGCCTGGGGAGGCTGGGCATGTCCTCAACGGGGTTGTGCAACACAGCCCAATGGAGAACATGCCAAGTGCGCATGACCGTTTAGTGGGCCCTAGAGGGCCAGCACAGCTGTCATGTGCACTTAGAGGAGTGCAAACCACTCCTCCCCTGCTCTGTCGTCACGGGGCCAGGCCCGCCCCGACTTCCACATAGAAAAAGAAAATGATAATAACGTCGTGTTATTAACATTTACTTTTTCTTTTTTGCACTGCTGAAATAGCAGGTGGGGCGACGCTCCTCCACCTTAGCGGAGGAGCCACCACTGATCATATATAATAACTGCTAGACGTGTCCGCTGTAACTGGAATCTAACTTCACCATTCATCCTTTCATACATGGTTACCCTATGCTGCATGTTTTGTTCTGTCAAAATTCGCCATATACAAGTTACAGATTAATAGTGACATTACATTCCTTCAGCAGGGAATATTTCCACAATACAGCTGTCAAAAGGCACATGTCTCCAAAAATCACATATTATGTTTTAGAAGTGGCTAGGATAAATGTAGTTTCCGTACCACTTACTACAGAGCACACCTGTACTCTTGATGGCTGTGATTGAGATCTGCACTCAGGCAGCTACATTAACTAGAATGACAGTTATGGCAAGTGAGTAAATGGCGCTCATAAACTAGGAACAGAGCACATGTGGCCAGGAATAGTCAGTAGGCTGCAGGCAGAAGTCCAGAGTGAGTAAAACAGGTGAACACACCAACAAGATGCACTCCCTCACAGTGTTGTACATTAGTTTGAAAAGATCCTCCTGGTCCCAGTTATTTAAGATGCTCACTGAGCAATAAGAATATCTTTATTGATGTTACAGTATATTGGTAATGTATAGTGTATGTATATATATTCACTGAAAAAACCGTAGGTTTCAGGCACGTTATAGTTACAAATTAGCATTTTAAAAACCTTTGAAATTCACTGAAAAAACCATAGGTTTCAGACACGTTATAGTTAGAAATTAGCATTTAAAAAACCTTTGAAATTCACTGAAAAAACCATAGGTTTTAGGGACAGTTATAGTTAGTTGGACATTGCACTCGTACAAAACCTGTGAAATTCCCCGTTATAGTTAGTTCAGCTAACTATAACTCGCGCCCCGCAATGCACTGCTGATGACGTCACATATTACATCACTCATGACATGGTCAGTGACATCACTGATGACATCTCAAATGACATCACTGATGACATCATCCACGTGATAATCTGATGCAGCTCCTCACACCCTAATATAACCTTTGATACACCCAATCTAAATTACAGAGTGCCATTCGCAAAACCATAGACACTCCAACACCAATAACTACATACCCACTCACTGATTCTTAGGTCTACACACACACATCCACTCACTCACCCGTACAGTCACTCATACTTATGGTCACTCAGTACAGGACTATCATATGCACTCTTACTCCTATATAGACACTCAAACACCGCCACTCATCCATAGAGGTACTCCCACACCTAGTCAGTCATGCAAATAATTAAACACACTGCCATTTACTCACCTATACAGTTATACACACACCAGCTCACTTAATCATACAAATACTAGCACATTGTTACGCTCTTATACAATCACTGATACAAGCACACACTCATCCATACAGCCACTATCACAATCACTCACTCTCGCTTATAGCTATTTATATACTCCAATACACATATATACTGCCTTTCACATATGTAGTTACTCACACATGTACCACTGGGACATACATTCACTCACTAACACACTCTTACACACACTTACCCACCCATACAGTCTATCACAGATGCACTCTTGAAACCATCCACCCAGTGAATCACCCACTCACACATCTATGCACAGTCGCACACACCCCATCCACACAAACACTCAGGCACCCATACAGATACTCATAGAACCAATCAATAACCCATATAGACACTCATGTAGCTATTCGCAAATCCATGCATCCACTTACACACCAACAGACGGATACAGACATTCACACAGTTTAGTCACTAACCCATGCATTCAGTAAGATACGTTTAATCACTCACTTGTAGAGTCAGTCACGCACGTACTAAATCATCCATTCAGACACTTATACACCCACTCATTCTTCAATACC
>CAWUFW010027481.1:0-26469 GCA_963921515.1 Calotriton arnoldi | reverse complement strand
TCAGCCGAAATACGAATTCCGATTTACTCACCTGTTATCAGGAGAGACCTCAGTGCTGCATCTTTCAGCCCAGTACTGATCCTCAAAAGTAATTTTAACCGTACTTACCGGTAACTTGAATTTCCTTCATAGGCAACATTGACTGGTTTCACTTGGAAATTCTTCTAAGTGTGGAGTTTTGAACTTTAAAATATTCCTCTAAAATCAGCCGAAATACGAATTCCGATTTACTCACCTGTTATCAGGAGAGACCTCAGTGCTGCATCTTTCAGCCCAGTACTGGTCCTGAAAAGTAATTTTAACCGTACTTACCGGTAACTTGAATTTCCTTCATAGGCTAACATTGACTGGTTTCACTTGGAAATTCTTCTAAGTGTGGAGTTTGGAACTTTAAAATATTCCTCTAAAATCAGCCGAAATACGAATTCCGATTTACTCACCTGTTATCAGGAGAGACCTCAGTGCTGCATCTTTCAGCCCAGTACTGATCCTCAAAAGTAATTTTAACCGTACTTACCGGTAACTTGAATTTCCTTCATAGGCTAACATTGACTGGTTTCACTTGGAAATTCTTCTAAGTGTGGAGTTTTGGAACTTTAAATATTCCTCTAAAATCAGCCGAAATACGAATTCCGATTTACTCACCTGTTATCAGGAGAGACCTCAGTGCTGCATCTTCAGCCCAGTACTGGTCCTGAAAATAATTTTAACCGTACTTACCGGTAACTTGAATTTCCTTCATGGGCTAACATTGACTGGTTTCACTTGGAAATTCTTCTAAGTGTGGAGTTTTGGAACTTTAAAATATTCCTCTAAAATCAGCCGAAATACGAATTCGATTTACTCACCTGTTATCAGGAGGAGACCTCAGTGCTACTTCTTTCAGCCCAGTACTGATCCTCAAAAGTAATTTTAACCGTACTTACCGGTAACTTGAATTTCCTTCATAGGCTAACATTGACTGGTTTCACTTGGAAATTCTTCTAAGTGTGGAGTTTTGGAACTTTAAAATATTCCTCTAAAATCAGCCGAAATCCGAATTCCGATTTACTCACCTGTTATCAGGAGAGACCTCAGTGCTGCATCTTTCAGCCCAGTACTGGTCCTGAAAAGTAATTTTAACCGTACTTACCGGTAACTTGAATTTCCTTCATAGGCTAACATTGACTGGTTTCACTTGGAAATTCTTCTAAGTGTGGAGTTTTGGAACTTTAAAATATTCCTCTAAAATCAGCCGAAATACGAATTCCGATTTACTCACCTGTTATCAGGAGAGACCTCAGTGCTGCATCTTTCAGCCCAGTACTGATCCTCAAAGTAATTTTAACCGTACTTACCGGTAACTTGAATTTCCTTCATAGGCTAACATTGACTGGTTTCACTTGGAAATTCTTCTAAGTGTGGAGTTTTGGAACTTTAAAATATTCCTCTAAAATCAGCCGAAATACGAATTCCGATTTACTCACCTGTTATCAGGAGAGACCTCAGTGCTGCATCTTTCAGCCCAGTACTGATCCTCAAAAGTAATTTTAACCGTACTTACCGGTAACTTGAATTTCCTTCATAGGCTAACATTGACTGGTTTCACTTGGAAATTCTTCTAAGTGTGGAGTTTTGGAACTTTAAAATATTCCTCTAAAATCAGCCGAAATACGAATTCCGATTTACTCACCTGTTATCAGGAGAGACCTCAGTGCTGCATCTTTCAGCCCAGTACTGATCCTCAAAAGTAATTTTAACCGTACTTACCGGTAACTTGAATTTCCTTCATAGGCAACATTGACTGGTTTCACTTGAAATTCTTCTAAGTGTGGAGTTTTGGAACTTTAAAATATTCCTCTAAAATCAGCCGAAATACGAATTCCGATTTACTCACCTGTTATCAGGAGAGACCTCAGTGCTGCATCTTTCAGCCCAGTACTGGTCCTGAAAAGTAATTTTAACCGTACTTACCGGTAACTTGAATTTCCTTCATAGGCTAACATTGACTGGTTTCACTTGGAAATTCTTCTAAGTGTGGAGTTTTGGAACTTTAAAATATTCCTCTAAAATCAGCCGAAATACGAATTCCGATTTACTCACCTGTTATCAGGAGAGACCTCAGTGCTGCATCTTTCAGCCCAGTACTGATCCTCAAAAGTAATTTTAACCGTACTTACCGGTAACTTGAATTTCCTTCATAGGCAACATTGACTGGTTTCACTTGGAAATTCTTCTAAGTGTGGAGTTTTGGAACTTTAAAATATTCCTCTAAAATCAGCCGAAATACGAATTCCGATTTACTCACCTGTTATCAGGAGAGACCTCAGTGCTGCATCTTTCAGCCCAGTACTGGTCCTGAAAAGTAATTTTAACCGTACTTACCGGTAACTTGAATTTCCTTCATAGGCTAACATTGACTGGTTTCACTTGGAAATTCTTCTAAGTGTGGAGTTTTGGAACTTTAAAATATTCCTCTAAAATCAGCCGAAATACGAATTCCGATTTACTCACCTGTTATCAGGAGAGACCTCAGTGCTGCTTCTTTCAGCCCAGTACTGATCCTCAAAAGTAATTTTAACCGTACTTACCGGTAACTTGAATTTCCTTCATAGGCTAACATTGACTGGTTTCACTTGGAAATTCTTCTAAGTGTGGAGTTTTGGAACTTTAAAATATTCCTCTAAAATCAGCCGAAATATGAATTCCGATTTACTCACCTGTTATCAGGAGAGACCTCAGTGCTGCATCTTTCAGCCCAGTACTGGTCCTGAAAAGTAATTTTAACCGTACTTACCGGTAACTTGAATTTCCTTCATAGGCTAACATTGACTGGTTTCACTTGGAAATTCTTCTAAGTGTGGAGTTTTGGAACTTTAAAATATTCCTCTAAAATCAGCCGAAATACGAATTCCGATTTACTCACCTGTTATCAGGAGAGACCTCAGTGCTGCATCTTTCAGCCCAGTACTGATCCTCAAAAGTAATTTTAACCGTACTTACCGGTAACTTGAATTTCCTTCATAGGCTAACATTGACTGGTTTCACTTGGAAATTCTTCTAAGTGTGGAGTTTTGGAACTTTAAAATATTCCTCTAAAATCAGCCGAAATACGAATTCCGATTTACTCACCTGTTATCAGGAGAGACCTCAGTGCTGCATCTTTCAGCCCAGTACTGGTCCTCAAAGAGAAATTTTAACCGTACTTACCGGTAACTTGAATTTCCTTCATAGGCTAACATTGACTGGTCTCACTTGGAAATTCTTCTAAGTGTGGAGTTTTGGAACTTTAAAATATTCCTCTAAAATCAGCCGAAATACGAATTCCGATTTACTCACCTGTTATCAGGAGAGACCTCAGTGCTGCATCTTTCAGCCCAGTACTGGTCCTCAAAAGAAATTTTAACCGTACTTACCGGTAACTTGAATTTCCTTCATAGGCTAACATTGACTGGTTTCACTTGGAAATTCTTCTAAGTGTGGAGTTTTGGAACTTTAAAATATTCCTCTAAAATCAGCCTGAAATACGAATTCCGATTTACTCACCTGTTATCAGGAGAGACCTCAGTGCTGCATCTTTCAGCCCAGTACTGGTCCTGAAAAGTAATTTTAACCGTACTTACCGGTAACTTGAATTTCCTTCATAGGCTAACATTGACTGGTTTCACTTGGAAATTCTTCTAAGTGTGGAGTTTTGGAACTTTAAAATATTCCTCTAAAATCAGCCGAAATACGAATTCCGATTTACTCACCTGTTATCAGGAGAGACCTCAGTGCTGCATCTTTCAGCCCAGTACTGATCCTCAAAAGTAATTTTAACCGTACTTACCGGTAACTTGAATTTCCTTCATAGGCTAACATTGACTGGTTTCACTTGGAAATTCTTCTAAGTGTGGAGTTTTGGAACTTTAAAATATTCCTCTAAAATCAGCCGAAATACGAATTCCGATTTACTCACCTGTTATCAGGAGAGACCTCAGTGCTGCATCTTTCAGCCCAGTACTGGTCCTGAAAAGTAATTTTAACCGTACTTACCGGTAACTTGAATTTCCTTCATAGGCTAACATTGACTGGTTTCACTTGGAAATTCTTCTAAGTGTGGAGTTTTGGAACTTTAAAATATTCCTCTAAAATCAGCCGAAATACGAATTCCGATTTACTCACCTGTTATCAGGAGAGACCTCAGTGCTGCTTCTTTCAGCCCAGTACTGATCCTCAAAAGTAATTTTAACCGTACTTACCAGTAGCTTGAATTTCCTTCATAGGCTAACATTGACTGGTTTCACTTGGAAATTCTTCTAAGTGTGGAGTTTTGGAACTTTAAAATATTCCTCTAAAATCAGCCGAAATACGAATTCCGATTTACTCACCTGTTATCAGGAGAGACCTCAGTGCTGCATCTTTCAGCCCAGTACTGGTCCTGAAAAGTAATTTTAACCGTACTTACCGGTAACTTGAATTTCCTTCATAGGCTAACATTGACTGGTTTCACTTGGAAATTCTTCTAAGTGTGGAGTTTTGGAACTTTAAAATATTCCTCTAAAATCAGCCGAAATACGAATTCCGATTTACTCACCTGTTATCAGGAGAGACCTCAGTGCTGCATCTTTCAGCCCAGTACTGATCCTCAAAAGTAATTTTAACCGTGCTTACCGGTAACTTGAATTTCCTTCATAGGCTAACATTGACTGGTTTCACTTGGAAATTCTTCTAAGTGTGGAGTTTTGGAACTTTAAAATATTCCTCTAAAATCAGCCGAAATACGAATTCCGATTTACTCACCTGTTATCAGGAGAGACCTCAGTGCTGCATCTTTCAGCCCAGTACTGATCCTCAAAAGTAATTTTAACCGTACTTACACGGTAACTTGAATTTCCTTCATAGGCTAACATTGACTGGTTTCACTTGGAAATTCTTCTAAGTGTGGAGTTTTGGAACTTTAAAATATTCCTCTAAAATCAGCCGAAATACGAATTCCGATTTACTCACCTGTTATCAGGAGAGACCTCAGTGCTGCATCTTTCAGCCCAGTACTGATCCTCAAAAGTAATTTTAACCGTACTTACCGGTAACTTGAATTTCCTTCATAGGCAACATTGACTGGTTTCACTTGGAAATTCTTCTAAGTGTGGAGTTTTGGAACTTTAAAATATTCCTCTAAAATCAGCCGAAATACGAATTCCGATTTACTCACCTGTTATCAGGAGAGACCTCAGTGCTGCATCTTTCAGCCCAGTACTGGTCCTGAAAAGTAATTTTAACCGTACTTACCGGTAACTTGAATTTCCTTCATAGGCTAACATTGACTGGTTTCACTTGGAAATTCTTCTAAGTGTGGAGTTTTGGAACTTTAAAATATTCCTCTAAAATCAGCCGAAATACGAATTCCGATTTACTCACCTGTTATCAGGAGAGACCTCAGTGCTGCATCTTTCAGCCCAGTACTGATCCTCAAAAGTAATTTTAACCGTACTTACCGGTAACTTGAATTTCCTTCATAGGCTAACATTGACTGGTTTCACTTGGAAATTCTTCTAAGTGTGGAGTTTTGGAACTTTAAAATATTCCTCTAAAATCAGCCGAAATACGAATTCCGATTTACTCACCTGTTATCAGGAGAGACCTCAGTGCTGCATCTTTCAGCCCAGTACTGGTCCTGAAAAGTAATTTTAACCGTACTTACCGGTAACTTGAATTTCCTTCATAGGCTAACATTGACTGGTTTCACTTGGAAATTCTTCTAAGTGTGGAGTTTTGGAACTTTAAAATATTCCTCTAAAATCAGCCGAAATACGAATTCCGATTTACTCACCTGTTATCAGGAGAGACCTCAGTGCTGCATCTTTCAGCCCAGTACTGATCCTCAAAAGTAATTTTAACCGTACTTACCGGTAACTTGAATTTCCTTCATAGGCTAACATTGACTGGTTTCACTTGGAAATTCTTCTAAGTGTGGAGTTTTGGAACTTTAAAATATTCCTCTAAAATCAGCCGAAATACGAATTCCGATTTACTCACCTGTTATCAGGAGAGACCTCAGTGCTGCATCTTTCAGCCCAGTACTGGTCCTCAAAAGAAATTTTAACCGTACTTACCGGTAACTTGAATTTCCTTCATAGGCTAACATTGACTGGTCTCACTTGGAAATTCTTCTAAGTGTGGAGTTTTGGAACTTTAAAATATTCCTCTAAAATCAGCCGAAATACGAATTCCGATTTACTCACCTGTTATCAGGAGAGACCTCAGTGCTGCATCTTTCAGCCCAGTACTGGTCCTCAAAAGAAATTTTAACCGTACTTACCGGTAGCTTGAATTTCCTTCATAGGCTAACATTGACTGGTTTCACTTGGAAATTCTTCTAAGTGTGGAGTTTTGGAACTTTAAAATATTCCTCTAAAATCAGCCGAAATACGAATTCCGATTTACTCACCTGTTATCAGGAGAGACCTCAGTGCTGCATCTTTCAGCCCAGTACTGGTCCTGAAAAGTAATTTTAACCGTACTTACCGGTAACTTGAATTTCCTTCATAGGCTAACATTGACTGGTTTCACTTGGAAATTCTTCTAAGTGTGGAGTTTTGGAACTTTAAAATATTCCTCTAAAATCAGCCGAAATACGAATTCCGATTTACTCACCTGTTATCAGGAGAGACCTCAGTGCTGCTTCTTTCAGCCCAGTACTGATCCTCAAAAGTAATTTTAACCGTACTTACCGGTAACTTGAATTTCCTTCATAGGCTAACATTGACTGGTTTCACTTGGAAATTCTTCTAAGTGTGGAGTTTTGGAACTTTAAAATATTCCTCTAAACTCAGCCGAAATACGAATTCCGATTTACTCACCTGTTATCAGGAGAGACCTCAGTGCTGCATCTTTCAGCCCAGTACTGGTCCTCAAAAGAAATTTTAACCGTACTTACCGGTAACTTGAATTTCCTTCATAGGCTAACATTGACTGGTCTCACTTGGAAATTCTTCTAAGTGTGGAGTTTTGGAACTTTAAAATATTCCTCTAAAATCAGCCGAAATACGAATTCCGATTTACTCACCTGTTATCAGGAGAGACCTCAGTGCTGCATCTTTCAGCCCAGTACTGGTCCTCAAAAGAAATTTTAACCGTACTTACCGGTAACTTGAATTTCCTTCATAGGCTAACATTGACTGGTTTCACTTGGAAATTCTTCTAAGTGTGGAGTTTTGGAACTTTAAAATATTCCTCTAAAATCAGCCGAAATACGAATTCCGATTTACTCACCTGTTATCAGGAGAGACCTCAGTGCTGCATCTTTCAGCCCAGTACTGATCCTCAAAAGTAATTTTAACCGTACTTACCGGTAACTTGAATTTCCTTCATAGGCTAACATTGACTGGTTTCACTTGGAAATTCTTCTAAGTGTGGAGTTTTGGAACTTTAAAATATTCCTCTAAAATCAGCCGAAATACGAATTCCGATTTACTCACCTGTTATCAGGAGAGAACCCAGTGCTGCATCTTTTAGCCCAGTACTGATCCTCAAAAGTAATTTTAACCGTACTTACCAGTAACTTGAATTTCCTTCCATAGGATATCATTGCCTGCTTTTGCTGAAAAAGTTTCTAAGTGTTGATTTTTCAAACATACAAATATTCCTCTAAAATCAGCCGAAATCCGAATTCTGATTTACTCACCTGTTATCAGGAGAGACCTCAGTGATGCATCTTTCAGCCCAGTACTGGTCCTGAAAAGTAATTTTAACCGTACTTACCAGTAACTTGAATTTCCTTCCATAGGCTAACATTGACTGGTTTCACTTGGAAATTCTTCTAAGTGTGGAGTTTTGGAACTTTAAAATATTCCTCTAAAATCAGCCGAAATACGAATTCCGATTTACTCACCTGTTATCAGGAGAGACCTCAGTGCTGCATCTTTCAGCCCAGTACTGATCCTGAAAAGTAATTTTAACCGTACTTACCAGTAACTTGAATTTCCTTCCATAGGATATCATTGTCTGGTTTTCAGCAGAAAATTTTCAAAGTGTCGATTTTCACAAACTACAAATATTCCTAAAAAATCGCCTGTATGACTTAAACGCATTCTTTCAACTGTTTACAGGAGATGCACCAGTGCTGGATCCAGGATCCAACACTGAGTAAGAAAAAGTAACGATAACAGTTTTTAACTTCTAAGTGAATTTCCTTCCATAGGATAACATTGGTGATTCTATGAGAAAAAGTTTCTAAGTGTGAACTTTTAAAGTACAATAATATTCCTTAAAAATCACGACTGTAACCAAAACGCTTTTACTCAACTGTTTACAGGAGATGTCCCAGGACTGAATCTAGGATCCAGTAATGTGGTTAGAAAAGTAATCCATAAAGTAACTAATTGCATTTAACTAGAAATTCACATTGAGCTGAATGTTGCATTGTGTTTGAAAATGTGTTGCCCATTGCAACAACTGTAACTACTGTACTTAAAAGTCTATTGCCTATGTGCAAAGTAATTAAACTAAAGTAATTCATTCTGAGAAAGTATTTTTTGTAATGTAATGTATAATGTAATTACAATGTAATTTAAAAAATAAAATATGTAAAAAAAAATTGTTTCTAAAAAATTTGGAAATCAGTATGAAAAAAATTTATATAACAATTAATACATTTAAAAATTGTCATTTACAAAACCTTTGAAATTCACTGAAAAAACTGTAGGTTTCAGACATGTTATAGTTACAAATTAGCATTTAAAAAACCTTTGAAATTCACTGAAAAAACCATAGGTTTCAGGGACGTTATAGTTACAAATTAGCATTTAAAAAACCTTTGAAATTCACTGAAAAAACCATAGGTTTTAGGGACAGTTATAGTTAGTTGGACATTGCACTCGTTACAAAACCCGTGAAATTCCCCCGTTATAGTTAGTCCAGCTAACTATAACTCGCGCCCACAATGCACTGCTGATGACATCACATATTACATCACTCATGACATGGTCAGTGACATCACTGATGACATCACTGATGACATCTCAAATGACATCACTGATGACATCATCCACGTGATAATCTGATGCACCTCCTCACACCCTAATATAACCTTTGATACACCCACTCTAAATTACAGACTGCCATTCGCAAAACCATAGACACTCCAACACCAATAACTACATACCCACTCACTGATTCTTATGTCTACGCACACATCCACTCACTCACCCGTACAGTCACTCATACTTACGGTCACTCAGTACAGGACTATCATATGCACTCATACTCCTATATAGACACTCAAACACCGCCACTCATCCATAGAGGTACTCACACACCTAGTCAGTCATGCAAATAATTAAACACACTACCATTTACTCACCTATACAGTTATACACACACCAGCTCACTTACTCATACAAATAGTAGCACATTCTTACGCTCTTATACAATCACTGATACAAGCACACACTCATCCATACAGCCACTATCACAATCACTCACTCTCGCTTATAGCTATTTATATACTCCAACACACATATATACAGCCTTTCACATATGTAGTTACTCACACATGTACCACTGGGACATACATTCACTCACTAACACACTCTAAGACACACTTACCCACCCATACAGTCTATCACAGTTGCACTCTTGAAACCATCCACCCAGTGAATCACCCACTCACACATCTATGCACAGAGTTGCACACGCCCTCCCACACAAACACTCAGGCACCCATACAGATACTCAGACAAGCATTCAATAACTCATATAGACACTCATGTAGCTATTCACAAACACATGCAGCCACTTACACAGCAACAGACATTCACCCAGTTTAGTCACTAACCCATGCATTCAGTAAGATACGTTAAATCACTCACTTATAGAGTCAGTCACGCACCTACTAAATCATCCATACAGACACTTACACACCCACTCATTCTTCAATACGTCTTTTCCTATATATATTAAAAATATTTAAACTTTACAGAAACACACAGTCACTGGATGATGTCATCAGTGATGTCATCAGTGATGTCATTTGAGATGTCATCAGTGATGTCATCAGTGATGTCACTGACCATGTCATGAGTGATGTAATATGTGACGTCATCAGCAGTGCATTGCGGGGCGCGAGTTATAGTTAGCTGGACTAACTATAACGGGGAATTTCACGGGTTTTGTACGAGTGCAATGTCCAACTAACTATAACTGTCCCTAAAACCTATGGTTTTTTCAGTGAATTTCAAAGGTTTTTAAATGCTAATTTGTAACTATAACGTCCCTGAAACCTATGGTTTTTTCAGTGAATATATATATATATATATATATATATATATATATATATATATATATATATATATATATATATATATATATATATATATATATATATATATGTAAACCGTGACAGACATTTTAAAGAACTGCTTAACCAGAGGTGGGGAAAGTGTGACACTGCTGGCAATTGCTTTCCAAGTTTGAGGATACTGCCCCCACACCTGCACTGCCCTCAGAAGTCTTAAATTCATAGCCTGCTGCTCTAATATCTGGGCCTATAGCAATATACTTTCCAAGTTTTCATGCTTGAGCATCGCTTTGCTTGGCCTAGTCATTAGATGAATTTGGCTTGTGTTATGTATGATGGTTGGAAAATCTCTGCTACTTCTTTATGTGTTTGGTTATAATTTGCAGAAGAGGCATGTTTTTGTCTCTCTACTTAGGCAGTGGTCATTGGAGCCTTCTTTGAAAAAGTGTGTTGTTGAGCAAAAGTCAGGGAGAGGAAGGGTCTGATTCAGGGGTGCGTGGTAATACATACTACTCCGTAGCACAGTTGTAACATTATTTCCTCCATATATGACAATTCCATTCGGAGGATTCGCTGCTGTAGCAGTTACCAGTGCCATTTGGTAATCCTTAGCTGATCGCAGGTAAACCACCAAGCGAGATGGCACCTGTAGTGCGAACTGCCGTCAAAATATATGTGATATGCATGTTTTGTCTATATGTTCCCGCACAATGATGGCATTTGGGCAGCCTGTGTTCCATCAGAAATGCGATTCCAATACATAATTGATTCTGTTGTTGATAGAAAAATTTCTAAGAAATGTTCTTACTGTAGGCTAGGCAAAATATTGAAACACTGGTACAGCGGTAATGTAAGAGTGGTATTTTCCTATTGTACCAGTGTTTCAATATTTTGTCAACATTCTGGCAAACAGCGTGCACCCCAATTAACTGGCTATCATCATTACGTGGACTGACCCAGATAAATGCGTAGACTGTGACCAATATCTAGCGTTGTTATTACCTCATCTTGGCTTAGACTAGCAAACCTGCTGAGTTGAAATACAGCCAAGTCGAGGCAAAGATCATGGCTGACGTAATGATCAGGTTGATGTACCGGCCAATCGTATTTGCGTTCCAACTCCTCTTAACAGGTGTGTTTTGGATTGGGGTAGAACAACATGGGGGTAAGAAACATGGGAGTTCAGTATATGCACCTGGATACCTCTCTGGTGATAAGTTTGCTCTACAAATCCCTATAACATAATATAACATAGCATAACTGTAAAAATTCATCCTAGTCTCTCAAAGTTTGTATTCATAAAGTCACAGCCTTCTCTGTGACGGACAAATCCAGATCTAGAGGCTGCTTTATAGTTTGGTGGAGAGGGTATGCCGTAAAAACACCAAACTCTTGGTGTGCTTGCCCAATTTAGAGGTGGGCGGCATGCCAGGTTTACGCCAAAAGAGTAAACCTGAGGGATAAGGGGTCATTGGATGCAAGCCATCCCACTGTCACACTCATGTAGAGTGGGCGGTCAGATGGCTTTTTTTCATCACCAGGTATAACTTGGTGGTGGGGCACAGTAAATGAAAGAAAAATTCCCCCCACATCATGGGAGAAAACTCCCTTTGTGTGTGGGGCATTAGATTTTTATTTTTTCAGAAAGAAACTCTAGCTTTGGAAGTTTGTTTTGGAAAAATATAAAAAACTTGGGAAAATGTAAAGGCTGGCCGTCATGTGTGACAGAGCCATCAAACTTTTCCATAATGATGATTCCTGCCAGTGGCTGAAGATGTTTGTGCAGGAGGTACACATCTCTAAAATTGTTGGGCAGAGTAAAGGCAGGGTGGCAGACGTAAAATCCTCCACCACCATGACTGACTTTAATCCATCCGCCAATGCAAAAATCAGGTCCTTAGTTTTTATATGATTTGATAAGCTGTAAATCTGGGAACGTACATTTAAGCCAATAAAAGGACTACGGGCAAGATGTATGAAGATAGGAATAGAGATGTCCCAACTGCGATTTCCTGTGGATCACAATTAGGATATCGCTATTCCTACTGTATGAAACTCTTTTAAGTTTCATTAGCAATTCCTCATGGGTCACAAACAGACCTGCTTCATGCATATTAATGAGTTAGGTCGCAATTTGCAACTCACTAGGATTCCCTGTCATCACAGGGACGGTGGGCTGCTGGGGTCAGCTACCTACTATGTTTGTGATTGATTTTAAATAAAGCAATTTTTTAATTTTTTAATGCAGCCCTTTTTCCTTAAAGGAAATCAGGATGCGTTTAAAAATTAAAAAATGAAACGTTTAAGTTGTCATCTTTTAAGAGCAGGTCAGTGGTCGATGGGACCACTGCCTGCTCTAAAAAAATATTTTTCGAACCATTCTCAAACACAAAGGGGTCCCTTTGGGACCCTTTCCCATTTGCGAATGGGTTACCACCAACTTTGAGTTGGCGGTAAATTGTGAATATTTTGCAACCGCATTTCGGTCCCAAAACATTTGTACATTACACTGCAAATTGATATGAGGAAAGGACACCCTCATCACACCCCTTCCAAATATCAAATCACAAAACCCAAATTGCGATTCGGTAACAATTTACCGAATCGCAATTTGAGCTTTGTACATCAGAAAGAGCATTTTTGCATGCCCGATTCTGTGAATCAGGCTGTTTGCAAATGTAAAAATGCTTCGTATATCTAGCCCTAGATTTTGAAAAATTGCTATTATTAATATTTATTTTTTATTGAGTTATATTTCTTCTTGGAGGATGTGCTTGAAGAGTTCTTTTTTCTTTAAAACCAAAAGACTCTTCAGAACGATATGATAAATGCAGGCATATGCCTTGCTAGATTTTAGAATAGAAAGTCAGTAATTTTAGGCTTATATTTTAGTCAGTCTTGGAATTTGCTCATTTAAATACATAACCATCGATGTCAATACGTAAGTTAAGTCTTTCAGTATGGCAAGATTTCTTTTAGTGTTGCTGTTGGCAGGGCCGCTGGCACAATGTCACTCAATTTCCCAGAAGAATAGCTTAAGGTCTCAGAGAGCCCGCTCTCCTTCCCTTTACCTGTGGCAAAATTAACTTTGTGTTAAAAAATGAATGTGAAATACTCAAAACAGGCCAGCACTTGCCAAGTTGCGCAGAGACATTGGAGCTAGGATTCGGTAGAACCCTTTAAACTGAAACAATACTGCAAAGTAGGCACTTCCGATGCTTCTGTAAAGCACAGCAAAATCTAAGAAAGTCTGCTTTAAGTTAAAGGCGATCTGATGGATTTCTTCCTGAGGGTGGAGTTTTAAATATATAGATCTCAATTATCAAAATTTTGAAAAAAAAGTCCTAAACTGAAGCATTGTAAAAACAGGATGGGGAAGAGTACAGCTTTTTGTTGAATTAACAAAATTTGCAGGATTGCAAATGGAATTATGCACAGGTTGTATATGTCCATGGATTCTCCTCTCATACTCATACATCAATTTTGTTAAGTGATGAGGGAGAGGGCAACCTTTTGGTATTAGCTGTGACTTAGCTCTCACAAACCCCAAACAATCTAACTTTTAAAAACCCAAATAGCTTCTTTGAAGTATCTCGGTTCAAGAAGCAAGAGGTTCTTATGTTAAATGTATGTAGTACATGTACACTAACTAAATAAAACAACAATTCAGGTAAGATATGAAAAACTTAGGGGTATATTCACAAGAACGTGCAATAACTATCGCCAAAGTAATTTATCGGCAGAAAAGTTAGCACTGCCTAACCCCGATTTTTTTCGCCGTGATAGCGTGGTATTCACAAGCCCGCGCTACATGGCGATAATTACAGTGAACGGCGGAGAAAACAGGCGACAACAACATCGCAATGGCGATAGTTATTCCTGCGTTAGCAGGCGATAGCTGTGGATCGGCACATCAGCGCCAGATAACTCACCTTTCTCAACCCAGGCGATATCGCATTGCGAACAAGGCCCTACAAATATTAGGATGTGAGGGTTAGGATGTCAAGTGAATAACAAATGCAGGAGACATTGTCTGGTTCATTTAACATCTGGCATGCAGCCTGAAAGACTGCTGTGTCAACAGAGGCCCTTTCCCCGACCTCTGTACCCCCGCTCTATTGAAAGACCCTACCAGCCAGCACCTACAAGTGATAGATGGAAATGCATTCACGGGTGAATGCTGAGGGGTTGGCAGGTTATTAAAAAAATATGGCGTGGGGGGGGCTGGGGGTGGTGGCGGTGGGTGTTGTGACCCTCATGGGTATCGGAGCTGCATGATCATTGCCTCCATGGCATCTGTGGGTCTTCAGGTGTGGCTCTTGGCTGGGCTCCCTTTCATGCTGTGGGTAGTCGTCCTGCTTAGCACCAGCAAAAGGCAGGTGTAAAATCCCTGGTGCTACCGCGGTTCATCCCCTGTTTTTGCTTCGCTTCGCAGATCTGGCAGTTCGTTGTGAATGTGGTGTTGTGGTTTTCTCGTGTGTTTTTGCACGGAAATGCCTACTCTGCTTCTCATTAGTGTTAGTTGGTGGTGTCCACGTGGAGATAAATTTGGGGGCAGTTATCGCGGGAATACTGGTGTTGTCTGCAGTTTGCACCAGCTTGTGAATGGGGTGTTAAATCTATCTCCACTTTTGCTGCGTTAAGGTGGAGATAAATCGGAGTTAACTCCTTGTGAATATGCCCCCAAATGTTTCGAATCAGGTTAGCTGCAAAGAGAAAATTGTAGTAAGTAAAATGCTAAATGTAAGAAAATTGGATGCAGAGGTTAAATGTTATAGCCAGAAATGATTCTCCTGACAACAGGCAAGTAAAAATCCAGTATTAGCCTAGGAGGCCTATTTGACTATGATCTATGCACCCTTCGTGGCCGACTTGTGATGGAAATAGGGGCCTGATTTAGACCTTGGCAGATCTGGCCCCGCCGTCACTCTTCCGACAGCTTCACCACCACTTGCCCGCCTGCCTGCTCTATTTAGATGATGACGGGTCTATGGATGATAGTCAATCCGTGTGCTGCTGTATCTGCAGAATTGTCCTGCCGCGCCAACTGCGTCATACGCAAAAGTGGCTGTCGGAAGGAGTTCGGCCAAGATTACTGTCGGCCCAATCACAATGTGCCTTTCCATCGAGGAAACTGTGGCGGGGACATCTCCATACTTGAGTTGGCGGAATCAAAGGAAATGAGGTAGAAACTTATCTTTTTTTCTGTTTTCCACTTCCGTTACCATTTTTAACCCCATTGTCCAAGTCCTTTACTTTGCTGCTACTACTTGACCACAATGCTAACCAACTCTATTGATGCCGGGATCTAAGGTAAGCTTCTTTTATACTTGTCTTACTATGAATTGTGTGTTAAACTTTGTTTCGGCCTTGTGCATTTTTACATTGCTCTTACAAGCATTTACATTCTTATGTGTCATGCAGTAGTGCTCATTTTACAACTTATCAATGTAAAATTAATACACTTTCATTGACACTTAAAAAAATATTTGTTTGTTGTGATGGTTTTGGGTGTTGTGCTTGTTGTACCTATGGGTGTACATTCAACAGTGTGTGTATGTTATTTGTGTGCTATGACATATGTAAAATAAGGGACATAACACATTACTTACATATATTTTTGAAGCAAATACAACATATATGTGTAGTGTCACATTAATAAGCAGTGCTTACCAGTCTCCAGTCATCCAGGGACTCACTCCATCAGGAACCCGCCACTAGCACAAAGCCAGCACAATGAGGAAATCTACATAGGTTCGGCGCAAACCCGCCGGCCTGACGGCGACAGAGTACTGTGAACCAACAGAGGAGTCTGCTGCTTCAAGGAGGTGATACAAAAGGGGATGATGGACGGAACGTTTGAGCCAATCAAACACTCACCCCCAGTCAACTGATCTGGGTTTAATCCATCATCATTCTTTAGCTCACTCCACCACCCCAGTTCAGACATGGCCATATACAAATCAGTCTGACCCTGTGCCTCATGGGAACAGTCCAGCCCGAACTGCCAAGCCATGTCTTCCCTGGACCGGAAACAAGCATCCTAGGACCGGTTTCTGGCATTTCAGCCGTCATCAGCCAGGCTTGCTTGAATCCAGTGGCAAAGTGAGCAAGGGACCCACGTCTGGGCATACCCCGCCAACTTAGGGCGACCAAGCGATACAAAGGGGATGATGGACGGAGCGTTTGAGCCAATCAAACACTCACCCCAGTCAACTGATCTGGGTTTAATCCATCATCATTCTTTAGCTCACTCCCACCACCCCAGTTCAGACATGGCCATATGCAAATCAGTCTGACCCTGTGCCTCATGGGAACAGTCCAGCCCGAACTGCCAAGCCATGTCTTCCCTGGACCGGAAACAAGCATCCTAGGACCGGTTTCTGGCATTCCAGCCGTCATCAGCCAGGCTTGCTTGAATCCAGTGGCAAAGTGAGCAAGGGACCCACGTCTGGGCATACCCCCGCCAACTTAGGGCGAACAAAATGCCAGAAACCGGTCCTAGGATGCTTGTTTCCGGTCCAGGGAAGACATGGCTTGGCAGTTCGGGCTGGACTGTTCCCATGAGGCACAGGGTCAGACTGATTTGCATATGGCCATGTCTGAACTGGGGTGGTGGAGTGAGCTAAAGAATGATGATGGATTAAACCCAGATCAGTTGACTGGGGGTGAGTGTTTGATTGGCTCAAACGTTCCGTCCATCATCCCCTTTGTATCGCTTGGTCGCCCTAAGTTGGCGGGGTATGCCCAGACGTGGGTCCCTTGCTCACTTTGCCACTGGTTTCAAGCAAGCCTGCCTGATGACGGCTGAAATGCCAGAAACCGGTCCTAGGATGCTTGTTTCCGGTCCAGGGAAGACATGGCTTGGCAGTTCGGGCTGGACTGTTCCCATGAGGCACAGGGTCAGACTGATTTGCATATGGCCATGTCTGAACTGGGGTGGTGGAGTGAGCTAAAGAATGATGATGGATTAAACCCAGATCAGTTGACTGGGGGTGAGTGTTTGATTGGCTCAAACGTTCCGTCCATCATCCCCTTTTGTATCGCTTTGGTCGCCCTAAGTTGGCGGGGGTATGCCCAGACGTGGGTCCCTTGCTCACTTTGCCACTGGTTTCAAGCAAGCCTGGCTGATGACGTCTGAAATGCCAGAAACCGGTCCTAGGATGCTTGTTTCCGGTCCAGGGAAGACATGGCTTGGCAGTTCGGGCTGGACTGTTCCCATGAGGCACAGGGTCAGACTGATTTGCATATGGCCATGTCTGAACTGGGAGTGGTGGAGTGAGCTAAAGAATGATGTTGGATTAAACCCAGATCAGTTGACTGGGGGTGAGTGTTTGATTGGCTCAAACGTTCCGTCCATCACCCCCTTTTGTATCGCTTTGGTCGCCCTAAGTTGGCGGGGGTATGCCCAGACGTGGGTCCCTTGCTCACTTTGCCACTGGATTCAAGCAAGCCTGGCTGATGACGGCTGAAATGCCAGAAACCGGTCCTAGGATGCTTGTTTCCGGTCCAGGGAAGACATGGCTTGGCAGTTCGGGCTGGACTGTTCCCATGAGGCACAGGGTCAGACTGATTTGCATATGGCCATGTCTGAACTGGGGTGGTGGAGTGAGCTAAAGAATGATGATGGATTAAACCCAGATCAGTTGACTGGGGGTGAGTGTTTGATTGGCTCAAACGTTCCGTCCATCATCCCCTTTTGTATCGCTTCAAGGAGGTGTGCAGCTTATGCGATGGAAGGCAGTCTGTTGATGCGGACGGCAGTTCAGCCAGCCCACATCTAAAAACGGCAGGCGGGACTTTGTCAGCTGAGCAGAGTACTTGTAATCACCGCCATAGAGGGACAATGGGAGTCCCGCCAAAACCGGGCCCTAAGTTAGGCAAAAGTGGGTGGTTTTCCTGATCAAAAGATTTATCGTCATACTGAATGGATAATAAGACCTGGATCCCAGCCGAGAACTATGGCTTGCCAGGGAGGGATGGGACCTGGATTTGGCGCAGCGGGAGTGGGTGCCACTGATTATCAGTGATGGTGGGGACTTACTATGCTGCAGATCCCTTAGGTGAGCGCTTGGGACTTGGGTCCTCAACTGCTGGCAAATCAAGCTTCTGAATTTACCTGTGGGCCCGATCCAGGGAGGAGAAGCATCTAGGGGTCATGTTTGACAGGCGACATGGGGGAGGGTATTAACGGTGCTTTGATGAGGTGTGGCACACTGCAACAGCTCTGCTGGGACACTCAAGCTTATGAGTGGATGAAGCAGCTTGTGCTTGAAACACAAAGTGAGAGCCTGATGCCTGGTTTCCACTCAGGGGTGCTGTATGTCCCACCATATTTCTTACTTATCTCTTCTCTGCCTTACACAGTGGAAAGGTATGCTCCTGCCCTCTACCTATCTTGCATATGTGTGGTGCGGCATCACCGCTGGCCATGGGTCCACAGCACTGGAGCTGCTTTGGATCTGGCTGGCAGCTGAAGAAACCCTAGGTGGTCACAGTAGGTGAGGATTGCTGGCCTCCTTCCTATATCTGTCTTCTAAGAGCGGGCCCCTTGTGGTTGTTAGTGTCTGCGACCTCTGCCACAATCTTGCTGAAATTGCCCCACTAGAGTTGGAGAATCAGAGATGGTCCCATGTCACCACTGATTGGTGAGGCATAGGATCCTGCTGGTGTCTTGCGGACCCCACTTTACATATCACTTGGCACTCTTAACCTGTGTTCCACGTGAATCCTCCTGTGGTCTTCAGCATTGCACTGGTTTTATCCTCCAATATGGGAAAGCAGGACCATAAGGAGTCCAAACGTGTTTTTGATGCCTAACACTTGCAAAGAATGCCTGGCCAAGACTCCCAGTTGAAGGGTTATCAGTCTTAGGCAGGCTCCGAGGACGCTTCCACACAAGCCTTAAAAGCACTCCTTATAAATATGAAGCAAAGCTTGGTCATAAAAGACAGGCTGGATCATATGAAGGAGCACTTAGACAAGAACAATGACCGTATTGAAACTATTGACCAGCAAATCTCTGATATAGAAGATGAACCGACTGGCCATAATGAAAGCACCTCAACATTAAAAAGTGTTATCAACGCTAAGAATGAGGGTATATTGAGTCCTGCTCATGTAGGAATAATCTGCGTATAATTGGTATTCCATAGTCAGCACTATGGAAAAGATGGATAACTACGTTAAATCAATGCTAAAATGCTTGTCTGATGATGTGTGGTTACCCTTTTGTTCTCTGTGGAGATTGCTCATCTCTTCCTGGGCCCTTGGCGTCTCTCTGGTGCACCTGTTTGCTAAATAATTGTGCGCCTAATGAATTTGAATGATCACAATACAGTTTGCCACCTGGCTAGACAACGGCATGATCTCTCTTATGAACACAATATCATATCTATATACCTTGATTTCACCATTGCAATCCAGACAGCAGGGAGAGAATTCCTCCTGATCGGGCAACAGATGAACCTCCCCACCCTCATTCGAAGAGCCCATTCATCTCTACCTCCGAAACAACTGCTCATTCATACCGCCAAGCCATACTACATCATACCAAACTATATCGACCACTATTCCACCCTCTTGTATATTATTTCCCTTTTTATATGTTGTTGTATGTAGACATACTATTGTTGGTGTATGTAGACATACTATTTTTCCTGTGTACTTCTTGTAAATGCTGTCCAAACAAACTTTGTAAAGCGCTCTGATGCCCTCTTGTTACGTTTCCGCTATATAAAACTCGAACGTAAATTAATAAATAAATAAATACATAAATAAACATCAACAAAAAGTGAGCATTCAATGCTCAATCCTCTAACCTGCCAAGCCTTGGGTCCTCCTACATGGCAAATCACACATTTTGACAGATCCTAGAGCTGCAGCCAAATCCTTATGAAAAAACCTAAATGGCTAAACGACACGCACTGACTAAATGGTCCAGTCCTTCTTCGTACATTACTACTTGATGTGATATTGCCTGCCTTCTTTCCTATTTAAATGTTACATTTTGTATCCAACTGATGGCTGCACATTGAGACATCATGTGTGGAGTGCTAAATATTGTTGCTTGGTCAACTAGTTCTTGCTCATGACTCTATTGCTGACTGATTGTTCAATCATAGTCCTTGTACCAGGGAGGAACAGGTATGTCATGTTATATGTTGTGTTGAATGACATAGTAATGCCTAATTATTTCACACTGACCTCCTGTTTTCCACTCAGCCATGTGCTGTTATCAGAGGGGTTGGATGCTAACTGAAGTGGTGTCCTATGGGTTTCCACTAATGGCCATGATGACACTAGTTTATTTAACTGGGCTATTTACATTAATCATGTTCTGTATGATTAATTTCAGTTTTTTGTTGCTGTTGATGATTATAATTTTTTCTGTTAGGAGGGTTTGTGGGTTTTCTTACAGTCTCTGAGTTGTCTGAGTGGATGGTGGAAGGTGCTTACAGAGAGAGTTCCTGTTACGATTCACCCAACTAAGTTCACCCACAATTAGACATTGTTTGCCAACACAATAAGAGGACACTCTGTCAGGCCTTCATGATGGTTGTACAAAAATATTCTTTTTGGGAGGTCACCCCCATTTTCTGCTAGATTTTATTGCTGGTTTTTGGACTCTGCACACTGGGGCACTGCTTTCCAGTATCTAATGTATGTGCTTTGACCCCTAAAACATGTTAAATTTAATATACTCCTAACTGGCATATTTAACTTACCTACAAACCCCTAGATAAATCCCTAGATATGGTACAAAGTGTACCCAGGGGCTGTAAGTTAAATGTCACGAGTGGACTGCAGCACCCTTTTTGTTACCCTTTGCAGTGACAGTGCAAACATGACTTCATGCCTACCACTCTAGCCTGGCTGTGACAGTTTCAAACTGCAATTCAATCTGTCAAAACAAACCCTTTTGACAGGTCAAAATCGTCATTTTATATATTATTAGGTCACCCCTTCGTAGGCATTATAATCCCTAAGGAAGGGTGCTTGGTATATAAAAGTAGGACATGTAGGAATTTAATGTTATACATATCTTTGAAGTGAAAAAGCCCCAAAAGCTATTTTCACTGTAGCAAGGCTCGCTGCTCCATTGTAAAGCAAAGGATTACATTATTATATTTATTATTGTCAATTTTGTTAGAGCAATCTGAATGAAAGGATACAAAGATGGGAATTTGTAGCAGGAAAGAATGTAAGAATAATTGAGAGCATGAAAGAGTGATTGACGGATGGAAATGAAAGCAAATTCTTTCATAAGCACTGGACCATCCGCTTGCCTGTGAACAGAACAAAAAAGAATAAACACTGATAAACACTGTTTTTACAATTTATGAAACCATTTTAACACTTAGAAAAAAAGACTGTAATTCACAACAAATACAAACAGCGAAATCCTAAGGCACTTGTTGCTAGGGTGGACAGGAGAGCGTGACGTTTGAGATGGAGTTCTCATCTGCCAACTCTAAATCAGGTCCTAAGAGACTTGTATCCAAATTATACATGTATCCTAATAGAGCACATATGCAGCATTAAAGGCTATCCTGCCCTAGACATCTTTTTGTATTGTCGACTTGATAAGACAAGTATTAGAGACATATAATATGTTTCCGGATCCCCTGCTGTTGTTCATTACAATAGCAACAATGCTTGACAGCCATTCTTCTAGGAGGCTCCAGCCTGTATTTCAGTGGCTAAATCCAATGGTTCACTGAGCTAAATCCATTTTCCACCGGTGATCAGTGAAAGTACTGTGCTGCCAAAACAGGAGCACTGTCTACACACTGTAGGCTATGGCTGGTGCATGTAAAACTCCTACATAGGCTCTATTACCCCCCTGAAGGCCTCTACAAGCTAGGTCTAAGAGACAACACAAACTTATGAGATATGGGGACCCTAATTGCTGGGTTCTTCCACCTGCCTTTGGCAGTTCACAAAGATGGCCAATAGGACAAAGACACAAATGCGTATGACACTGTTGACAGCTTTGCTGGGGTATATAAAGGACATTCAGGTGAAGGCCAAAATGTTTACTTCTATGGTGCTGCTTTTTGCAAAGAGGAGGATTGCATTCACTGGGAGAGTGGCCACCCTCCCAATGCTAAGGACTGGCTATTAGATATCATTTACAAAAACAAGCATTTGGGTATCAACTGAGAGATAATCCCACTCAATCCAACCCAATTATATCTGGTGGCCGCTGAGAAAGTAGCTACTTCATCAATCGTGGAAGAATTGTGAATTACAGTAACGACTGTTTAGATCATTAATGACCCATGAATACACTATCTTCAGACCCTCACATAGGTATAGGGGTCGGTTTTCTTGATGCAAACTGCCTGGCCCCACCATTCCATGATAAGTATTCTGGAGAAGTGGGGATGAAAACTGTGCCTACCAGTGAACCATTTTGTACTTGTCCTGAATTTACAATGATGTGAATGTGTTATTTATATCTCACTCATGTTATTACCTCTGTCTACTGGGTTATAAGAAAAGTGAATCTATAAATAATTTTTTTTAGAAATAAATAAACGCCACGCTCAAAATCTCAGAGCAGGAAAATATGCAACTATGTAGTCACTGGTAGCATATTTTTCGAGTGGCTTTCTTGATGCCAAAAGACTGCATATCTTCAGGAGTCTTTCCTCCGACACTAGTGTAGGGGTGCATGTTGTTTCCTTTATTAGCACGACCTCCTGCTTCCAGACATGAGATAGACGTTTCACAGGGACAGGCAAGAGAGATGTTCCATTGTAACTGGTCCAATGGTTTTCTTCTAGCAAGGCGCCACAGTTTTCTTTGCTCCAAGGCTATCTGCACTCTAGCCACAGAGGAAAAGTTCCACAAGGGCAACCAGGATTCAGTGGCAAGACTTAGAACCCGGGGATCAAAAAGAGGCTAACACTGCTACGGTGAAGACATTTTCTGATCCTTAACACTAGGTAAGAAGAACACGGGGGCATATTATCAAGGAATAGCGATATTTATCGCTAACCGCGCTTAGCGCAAATATTTTTAACGCCGCCTATCGCTGGAAAATATTGCTGAGATAACACCCTATTAACAAGGTTTATCTCCATAGCGATAAAATTTCCAGCGATAGCGGCAAAATGTGAGAATATCGCTGGAAAAGCAGCGATATTCTGCATTGACGCAAGGATGGATTCAGCCTGACAATCCACCTCTTATACTTTAAACAGGTAAGTCATCCTCAGTAGCAGGTGTTAAAATCTAGCGATAAACGCGCTTAGCGCGATTTATTTTATCGCTTCGCCTGCCTTGTTAATAGGGGTTAGTTGTGTTAGCGACTGTTTACAGTCGCTTTTTAGTGAGAACGCCTACCTTGCATGTCATTAGCGATAATTATCGCTGACATGCAAGGCGATGTAAACCCGACCGCTAACGCCTGAAAGCTGTCGCTAACGCCTGTTAGCGACAGCTTGCTAATAGGGCGTTAAAAATATCGCCGCTTTAGCGGCAAAAAGTGCCGCTAAAGCGGCGATAAAGCCCTTGATAATATGCCCCACGTTCTTTTCAGCAAAAAACGAAGTTGTCTTTTCATTTTCTGTTTTAGCTAGCTCTCTTCTGAAAGTGTGTCAAGCAGGACATTTTAAATGGTAAAACACACTGGTTAATGTTGATGACAACTGAGTGCGTAGTTTTTCATCTCAGGTTTTTGCACTAGTGAGACCCAATTCCTTTTGTATGGATATCCTTCCTGGTAAAATGTAATCAAACATTCCTTTGCAGACCACAGAAAGTGGTATGCTGCACCCTATTAATCTGTGCTGACCTCTCCATGTCTCCAAATACTGTACTATAATGGCACAGTTACTCACACCGAGTATTACATTGCTGAAACTAAACAAAGCAAATTAAACGTGTCTGTATCTGACAGTGAAAAGGTATTCCTGCTGACGGAGTGTGGATGGTCCATCACCAGCAGCTGCATACATCTATGCACTGCCTCTTTCCAAAATCCTATTGCAGTGTTTTCCTACTGTCACTAAAGGCTAATGTCAGTGCTGGGGTAGTTAGGAAACTCCTCCCACTGGACAGCAAGATCCTTGCAATCTGAAATCCATTTATCTTGGTGGGAAATGTGGATGTAGCAAATTAAATGAAGTTGAGAAAAGTTTCCTGCATTTGCAAAGTGTAATCTGGATGTAGCAGATTAAATGAAGTTGAGAAAAGTTTCCTGCATTTGCAAAGTGTAAACTTTCCAGACCGCATAAAACTTGATGAGCAACGTTTAAAATTGCCACCGTACATCCCAAGTGTTAATGCCATTTTATTAAGCATTGCAGCTGAGCATAGACAGACTACATTTAACATATTAAAAAAAATATTTTAACACTATTTGTATGGTAATGAGTAAATTGCCAGTCAAATAATATTTTTTTAAATAATGGATCACAGTGAATGAGGTCCTGACAAAACTTTCCAATCTAAAGTTATTGATATTTTTTTTAATCCAAGTTAGTTATTAGCATTGTTTTCTGCATCCTTATTGCAGAAAACACGCACCTTCTAAAAGCACATTTTAAGGTACAAGCATGTCCTATTCTCTTACAAGCCATATCTACACTTCATGTATTAGTGCAAACCTTTCAGCGGCGGCTCCGCCGACGCTCCACTGCTCACTGAGCAGTTAAAAAAATAAAAATGAAATGATAATAACGCAACGTTATCATTTTATTTTACTGTACTGGCTCAGTTGGTTGGGGCGCAGGGCGGGGCTGGGCAGTTCAGAGCTGGGGGAGGAGAGTTAGGCACTTTCCATGTGCGCATGACAGTTTCGCAGGCCGTCTTGGGCCGGCAAAATAGTCATGCGCATTTACCATGTTCTCGACCAGGCTGTATTGCACAGCCTGGCTGGAGAACATGCACAGCCTCCCAACCCCTGTCCGAGCTCCGAACACAGCTCTCAGACAATCACAAAGCTGCTGTCACGCATCATTGTGATTGATTAAGGGATTCTTGAAGCCTATGTGCTTCCTGCTACCAGGAGAAGAGCAGAGGATGGAGGAGAGGTGGTGGCCGGCGGTACCCAGGTAAGTGCTTTTTTTTTTTATATCCCCTCCTTGGTTCCCCCCACCGAAACATTTGTGAAAATCCAGACATCATTACTTTAGACAGAATATGGTTGTCATTCTAACCAGAGCATATGTGTTTGAAGCCTGATCAACAAGTCTCAGACACTTGAGATATCAAAAACACTTGGGGCCCGATTCACAAAGGTATACTGAGACGAAAGTCTAACTTTACGACTTTCAGTATTCACAAAGGGCATTTATGAGTAGTAAAATTAGACTTTTGGATCAGTTAAACTTAAGTTTTGGTCTTAAGTTTAATTGAGACCACAACTGACACAAAAATCTAACTTTACTACTCGTGAAATGCCCTTTGTGAATACCGAAAGTCGTAAAGTTAGGCTCAGTTTACCTTTGTGAATCGGGCCCCTAATGCCTAGAGTGAAAACATAGGGGGAGGGAGGGTGGATTCTGGCAAAAAGACAGACTTTCACATATTTTCCAAAGAACTCTTTTTTCCATGTGGAGAAAATTCATTCCCATGAAGAAATGCATTAGTTTTGCATTGCCTTTCCAATCCTGCCAAATATGAGGCCTAGTCACAATGGTAAGTTTACATGTGAGTAAGTCTACACATTTGAATGTAATCTAACACTTTGTAGTAAATTCACTACTTTGTCAATTCGACATTTATGAGTGTAAATTTACTACAAAGTGTAGACTAACAAGTTCAGGTGGGTGGATCCAAATTTGCAAGTGTAAAGTTACTACTAGTAGCTTTTAAAATGCAGGCAGGTATCTCCCTGAGGTAAAATATAGAGAAAAGTAAAAAAGCTGATTACACTTAAAAAAAATAGTAAAACTAAATTTATGTTAAATATAAATGTAAACTAATTATATATATTTATTTTAAGTGAAGAACAAAATTTAAAAGCTCCTGCAATTTTAGCTTAATTTTCAAAAACATATTTCATTAAATTAGATAAAAAGATTTTTATGATATTTTTCTAAAGTAAATTGCCTCAGTAATGTAAAATATTTATATTTGTTTATTATGAATTAATATTACTTGAGATATTTATAGAATTACAGTGAATTTAATATTTTCAAAAACGCTATAGTTAAATTTACTTTTAAATTAAAAAATATTATTGATATTAATCTTCA
>CAWUFW010027480.1:0-26475 GCA_963921515.1 Calotriton arnoldi | reverse complement strand
CCCCTCAGAAGGATGCAGAGGACTAACAGTAATTAATAGTAAAATGTATCATTCCAGCTTCATAAAAGCCTTATAATACAAACACTAAACAAGTTTAAAATACAATTAAATGACAGCACATGATTATATTCATGTAGCGCAGCTATAATGATGTTTTACAGAGCCTGGTATTATGATTTATAAACAACGGCCACCGTGAGATGGTTTCAGCTCCGCCAACGGTGCAATCACACCGGTCAGAGGCATCGAGTCCTTATCCTGGCTTTAGTATTGGAAAGGGCAGGGAGAATTCCTCTTCTAAATTTCAGGTACAATGATCTTTTTTCTTCCGGGAAAGATGTAACTGAGATATGGTTCGTAGGCGATTCCAGAATTTATCAAAAAGTGCGACAGTAATTTGCTTCTATTATTTAAATCCCTCCTCCGGATCAATGCCCAATATTGTTTGTTTGACGATTTGCTACATCATAAGGTCTGATTTGAGTCATAAGTCATGGTACCCTATTTCTGTCACCGTTTTGGCGACATGCCTGAACCAAGGTAACAATGTATACTTTGGGTCCCCACAGAGATCCTGAGGAACTTAAAAATAAAGTGTAAGATCAGTATTTGCCCATCGTCTGGCCCAATATAGGGCTGGTTGCAGTGCAAGGAGATCTTTGTGTTTCTTCCACACCTAGTTCAGCTGTTAGTACAATCATCTGTTCCTGGGCCAAGGTGTAAAATTAGCAGAAGGAAATTATTCTCAATTATCTGATGCTTGGTGTTCTTTTATACCCTCATAACTGTGTGTAGTATCTTCATGTTATGTTCATAGTGTTCAACTTTACCTTGTAACTAGCTGCTCAGCCAGTGTGAGTGTTCTGTGTGGAATGTTGGTGTGATTGACATGTGTGGAATGCTTGGGTGCCTGGGTGTGAGTGTTGTCAGTTGGAAGATGGGCTGAGCAGCTAGCAGGCTGCTCCTGGTGGGGCTGCTATCTCTGATGTTAAGAACTTAATAAACAACTTGAAAGACACTACCTGTCTACGTCTGCTGTGTCACCTCTACGCCTGGAATCCATTTATTACATTTTGGCGACGAGGATGGGATACAAACCCACGCGTGGCATGTAAAAGGGTGTCAGATGTGAAGGCATTGGAGATAGATAAGAAGATAGTGGGTCCTGATGGAGTGTTTAGATTAATAAGAGAACAAAGACCATGTCCACTTCGGTTTTTTATCCTATTTATGAGGAAGAGAAGAAGTTGTGTGTAGTTGATTGTATTCAAGAGTATGAAAGTAAGGTTTTGGAGAGAACAGAAGGGATGGTGATAACCAACTTTTGATTTCTTATGTTAAACCTTTTCGTATGGTAAGCACTGCTACTATCTCTAGATGGGTGAAGAATGTTATGTCTGAATGCGGGATAGATGTGAGAGATTATAAATCACATTCTCTGCGTGGTGCTATGGCAAGTAAGTTGTACTGGTCAGGTGCTTGTTTAGAAGAAATTCTTAAGACGACAGATTGGTCTAATGCAGGCACGTTTGCAAAACATTATTTTAGACCCATTAGGCATGTTTCAAACTTTGTTTTTAGAGGCTTTAAACATGCATAATGGTAGCCTCCGGTCTTGTAATGAAATGGCGATTCTCCAAGCAAAGTGAAATGAGAATCAAGATTTCATTAACGACACGGAGGCTAACATTATCCCTGTTGGATGGAACCTAAAGAAACCACAAGCCCAGAGAGCACAAGGAACATGTAAAGGTTCTCTTTTGATGACAAAAACAGCGCAACTACATTTCAGGGATGAAATGGTACAAAAGAGACAACAGAGGAAATGTGGACACAGAAGGGAAAATATCAACAAGTAAAAAATTAAACGCAGCGTCAAGAAACAGGAGAAACTGGAGCAACACGCCTCGCAACCCCACCAGTGTCTCTCACACCGGACAGCCCCAGCTTTAGCGTGCTCTGCTCATATACATTACATCTTTTAATGGACTCTAAAGAAGAATTAACCATCCAGTTGAGTATCCTGTGTTTACTCTGCACTCTTTAACATCGTTTGGGTCAAGGTGGGTGTTCCCTACAACAAGTATTGGCAGTTTCTTCCGTTCTACAAAATTGACAGTTTGTGCCTATTAATCGGCTACACGATGATACAGATGTTCTTGTGATCGGCTTCAAGAGTGGGGCCATCAGTGGAGGAGGATGTGTCAATTTCATCTTTGTGAGTTTTATTTTTTTCTCCTTGTTTCTCAATGAGTGTGGGCACATTAACTGTCACTGTGCCATTTAAAAATGTTGCACGTGCGGGTTGAAGCGTGTGAAGATTACCTGCTCTTCGAAGGTCGCGTGGAGGAGCTACAGGGACTTTTATGACGTCTCTGTTGTTTGACACATATGCGCGCTGCGCAGAGACGTTTTCTAGCACGAACGTGCCTGGAGCCACTCGGCCTGCGTGTAGTGTACGTGCCGCCATCTTGGGGTTTCCAGGAAGTCTACTTCAAGTTTGGCAGCACCCTGAGTCAGCCGGATTTGTCACTTTCATGATGCTTCCAATGTTTAATTGTTTTTTTTTTGCCCGCAATATTCATGCGTCGCAGCACAGATATCTTCAACCTTGTTTTTCCTTGGTCATCAAGACACTCCAAAGACAAGTTTTCACCTAACAAAGTGTGCACTAAACAGGTTCGTGCTGTCTTTTGTCTTGGGCTATTTTGTTCTGCCTTCACGAGGGTAAAGTACTCGCAAGCTCATCACTAAAGGGAAATCAGTGTTATTCACTGGTTTTGGCAGCTTGTATAGACTGACCTTTTTCTGCCTCTATGGTGTTATTCACGTCTGCAACACTCTTGTGCTTCTCAGTACAGTGTGCACAGTCGTGGGGCAGCCACTTCGTTTTTCCCGTAACACAAGCGATGCGGTTTCTGAGGATGCCACTCTTCGAGTATTGTAGTCTGCCTGAAGCATCATCTTTGAATGGAAGCTGAATTCGATATGGGTTCACACTTTAGAGGAACTTGTTCCCGGCAGCTTATAGTTGTGGTACATTTTGTTAAAGCTGTAGTGTTTTGGAGTAACTGTTTTTTTTTTCTCCTTATATTGACAGTGGACTTATTTACTTTGTCATACAGCTAAGTTACCACATTGTAGGGACATTTTTAAAATTTCTGATAGCACAACTTGGGTGAGAGGTCGCTCACCGGCGAGAGTTACGTATTTTCAGAAACATTACAAGATGTCTTTGTGAAGCATTTGCATTATTTAAAATCGTAAAGTTTTGTTATGCTACAGTTTATGCTCCTTTACACTTTGGTAGCATTTGGTTTAGAGTGGGCGGTAGTCACTTTACATTCCATTTCATGAAGGATGGTTATGGTTTTTCGTTCCACCTTACATTACACTCCCTTACATGAGGGTGGTTCTGGTCTTGGTGGGTGGTTCCTCACCTTTATGTATTGTGGTTACGTTACTTATGAGGTGTTGTGTGGTGATCATTGTGTTTAAGTCGTCATCCGCTGCACATTTGGTCTTCACGTTGTGTTGTCTTGTATATAAGTCGCCCTGCGCCTCACGTGTTTCTGTTGTGTGTGTAAGTCGCTCTGCGCCTCACGTGTTTCTGTTGGTGTGTAAGTCGCTCTGCGCCTCACGTGTTTCTGTTGGTGTGTAAGTCACCCCGCACCTCACGTTTTCTTGTCTAGTGTGTAAGTCGCCCCGCGCATCACTGGTTAGTGTCGTGTGTGTAAGTCGCCCTGCGCATCACGAGTTCTTTTGTGTAAGTCGCCCTGCGCTTCAGATGTTGTTACGTTATGGGTCTCAGTCCCATTTTGTCCCTTACTTGAGGGGTGGCAGGTTGGGTGATAGTCCCTTCGCCACAGTTGCTATGGTCTGGTTCCTTACATGAGGAGTACTTTCTTGGGTGCTGTCCACCCACAGTGTTAGAGTTCTGGGGTGCGTTATTCCCATTACTCTTTCACATGTGTTCACATGTCTTTTCATGTGGTGCCTCACTTTGTGTCTGTGAGCTGTACATTCTCTACTTTCTTTTTGTTCAATATTAAAGGAGGAGGATGGTGATAGTTTGTGGGTATCTTTTCATCCTTCTTTCCTCCTTGGTTTAGTCTGTGTTCCCTCTCGTGGTGTGGTTTTTACAATTTACCCCTGAATATTAGACTATTGTTTTCATTTGTATATTTTGTGTATAGTTGTCTTTCATTTTAGTATGGTTTAATTAATTTTAAATTGTAAAGGGAGAAGATAATGTAGTATCTTCATGTTATGTTCATAGTGTTCAACTTTACCTTGTTTGTAGCTGCTCAGCCAGTGTGAGTGTTCTGTGTGGAATGTTGGTGTGATTGACATGAGTGGAATGCTTGGGTGCCTGGTGTGAGTGTTCTGTGTGGAATGTTGGTGTGATGGACATGAGTGGAATGCTTGGGTGCCTGGTGTGAGTGTTCTGTGTGGAATGTTGGTGTGATGGACATGAGTGGAATGCTTGGGTGACTGGTGTGAGTGTTCTGTGTGGAATGTTGGTGTGATTGGCATGAGTGGAATGCTTGGGTGCCTGGTGTGAGTGTTCTGTGTGGAATGTTGGTGTGATTGACATGAGTGGAATGCTTGGGTGCCTGGTGTGAGTGTTCTGTGTGGAATGTTGGTGTGATGGACATGAGTGGAATGCTTGGGTGCCTGGTGTGAGTGTTCTGTGTGGAATGTTGGTGTGATGGACATGAGTGGAATGCTTGGGTGCCTGGTGTGAGTGTTCTGTGTGGAATGTTGGTGTGATTGGCATGAGTGGAATGCTTGGGTGCCTGGTGTGAGTGTTCTGTGTGGAATGTTGGTGTGATTGGCATGAGTGGAATGCTTGGGTGCCTGGTGTGAGTGTTCTGTGTGGAATGTTGGTGTTATTGACATGAGTGGAATGCTTGGGTGCCTGGTGTGAGTGTTCTGTTTGGAATGTTGGTGTGATGGACATGAGTGGAATGCTTGGGTGCCTGGTGTGAGTGTTCTGTGTGGAATGTTGGTGTGATGGACATGAGTGGAATGCTTGGGTGCCTGGTGTGAGTGTTCTGTGTGGAATGTTGGTGTGATGGACATGAGTGGAATGCTTGGGTGCCTGGTGTGAGTGTTCTGTGTGGAATGTTGGTGTGATGGACATGAGTGGAATGCTTGGGTGCCTGGTGTGAGTGTTCTGTGTGGAATGTTGGTGTGATTGACATGAGTGGAATGCTTGGGTGCCTGGTGTGAGTGTTGTCAGTTGGAAGATGGGCTGAGCAGCTAGCAGGCTGCTCCTGGTGGGGCTGCTATCTCTGATGTTAAGAACATAATAAACAACTTGAAAGACACTACCTGTCTACGTCTGCTGTGTCAACTCTACACCTGGAATCCATTTATTACACTGTGCCATGTGAGTTGGCTGATATAGTTTTCATTTTGTAGGAAGCGATGGCTGGTTCGACTAGTCTGTTACTCCATTTGTTCATAAAGTGGAGTACAGCTCCGACACAATGGCCTAAAATGAAATGACTTTTAGTTATTTGCCCAGTCTATGCAAGATTGCTATCCACTCATCATCATCCTCATCATCATCAGATAATTGTATTCAATTTCATAAGAAATCATACAAGTATACAAAATCAGTAGCATTGCGTCATAAAATATACGTAAACAGTAACTTTACATCATAGACATCTTAAAACCGTGACTGATAAGAGCATAAAAATAATACAGTGACAATATCAGAGGCTCTCGATAAAAATGTGTTGACATTTACACAGATCGAGGGGAAAATAAACTCATTAATGCCTAAGACAGGGGAATGTCCTAAGCTAGGCCCAACATATTTAGGATCAATTCTGTTTATTAACAGTCCACATATAGAAGGACACAGCATATCGTCTACAACCGAACCGGCCACGTTCATTCAATGTTTTGGATCGCTGTCAGCAGTGCACATTGCGAGGTGAGACTGAGATTTAAATACGGTAACTAAAACAAGACAAAAAGATAAACAAATGACACCACCCCACCCCCCCACCCTCCTTCCTTCCAAACTGCTACTAGAGGCGGAGACAAGCAGAAGTCTAGAAGCCCGCAAGCAGAGACCCTGTCAAGGCTACCTCGAACAGCACCCATCAACGTTCACAGGGGGAAGTCTCTGGAATCAGGCGTAAGATGTGAAGATAGGATGGGCAGGACAACTCCCTAAATTCCTTAGAATGAATTGAAATAAAGGGAGCCCAGAGTTCTGGGCAGGAGGAACCTCAAGGAGTGACCGCTAAAGATAACTTCTCCATTACCAAAAGGAGCCACAGTTGGTGCAACCACGCAGTGTGGTCCGGTGTTTTGTCAGTGCCCCAGAGTGAAAGTATTACCCGGCGAGCTGCATCCAGGGCCAGAGCCATCTTCCCCCGAAGAGAACCAGAGGGAATGGTAACGCATTTGGGAGCCCCAGGATAGCGTAAGCTGGGAATCGTGGGATAGTAGTGTTGAAAGCGATGTCAATGTCATCTAGGACTCGCTCCCAATATCTAGTGAGTTTTGGCGAGTGCCATAGGAGGTGAAGTAAGGTTCAGGCACTCCCGCAACCTCTCCAGCAGTCTCCTGAATGGTCCAGATTCCACTTCTGGAGTCGACTTGGAGTGTAATACCAATAGGAGACTATCTTATATGCCGTTTCAGTATTTATCATCATGTGTGCTGTGTGATGGACTCTATAAAATATGTCCCCCCACTCCTTATCCAAGAAGGATCTACCCATCTCGGCCTCCCACCGCTTCTGACCCGGAGTCAGCGGTCGGAGCCCTGTTCTGCCTAAATAGGTATAAATCTCCGAGACCAGCCGCGTATAGTCTGCTTTAGGAAACAACCGTTTTTCAAATGGAGTCATCTGGCGACCCGCTTCCGGGCGTGTGTCAAGAGTTGTAAAAACGAGAACCGGTCTGCTTCCATCAGGGAGTAGCCAAGTTTAAGTTGGTCGAACGAAATGAGACCATCCAGATTAAATGAACAGCCAAGGCACTTACAGCCCCCATCCACACATCTGCAAAAGCTGCCCTGCAAATCCCGGGAGGAAAGTCTGAATTAGCAAAAAGAGGTGTCATGGGTGAAGGAAAAGTGGTTAGGCCAGCTTTGATTGCCACTATGTCCCATACTTTCAGGGTCGCGCTTGTCACAGGAGATGAGTAGAGTCCCCAAGCCCTATGCTGGCGAGGCAGCCACATCTTCCAAATTTGAGTGCCAGCCACCGCCTGGTCCATAAAGACCCAGTGTTTCTCAGAGAGGGGTCTATTCCACTCAATGAGGTAGCGGAACTGGGCGGCTTGGTAGCAGCACGACAGCAAGGGCATCGCCAGGCCCCCCTCCTGTTTTCCTCGGTATGTTATGTTATGTTACTGCTATTTGTAGAGCGCAACTGTTACCCAAGGGTGTCCTGGCGCTGAGTGCATTAAGTGTTAAGTGTACATTAAGTGTTTCTGGAGGCTAGGTTTCTTGCCTTCCCATAAGAAATTATTAATGTTGAGTTGAAGTGAGCGAATTGCGCCGGCAGGCGGGGCTAGCAGGAGAGTTTGAAAAATATAAAAGATGCGGGGGAGGATGGACATCTTAACCACTGCAATCTGGCAGAGCCATTAGAGAGGCAACCAGTGCCATGTTGCTAGGTACTTGCGAATCTGTGTGGCTAGAGACGCATAGTTTGCTGCCACAGTCCTATGTAGCGTTCATGCCCGGGAGAGACCGAGATAGGGAAGGTCCTCGGTCACCCATTGGAAAGCGAACTCTGCTTTCAGAAAGCGCTCGGTCTCTTGGGTAGCCGTAAGATTCAGAATCTGGGACTTCTGCATATTGAATTAAAAGCCCGAGATTGAGCCAAATGTCTGGAGCTCCGCTGTGATAGCTGGAAGCGAAGTCAAGGGCTTTGTGATCGAGAAAATAACGTCATCGGCATATAGGCCGGGGTCAAAGAAGTGGGGAGAGTGGGGAACCCTGACGGGTGCCACGGTGGATGGGGAAGCTTCTGGACTGGACTCTGTTAACCCTGACCGCCGCTCAGGGAGCACTATAGATAAACCAAACCCACTTCCCAAACCTCTTTTGCCAATGCCAAATCACTTCAACATCTCAAAAATACAGGGCCAATGCAATGAACCCGATCTCCCCTTTCTCCGCATCAATAGAAAGCAGAAGCGCCTCTTTGCGTGACCGCTGTGCTTTCTCCATGAGCTGGCAAATGCATTTGGTATTATCTCTGCATTGGCGAGAGTGGATGAAGCCCGATTGATCTGGATCAATAAGCTGAGGCATAAGGGAACTGAAACGGTGTGCCAAGACGCTTGCGAAGAGTTTCGCGTCTATGTTCAGCAGCGAGATGGGTCTGTAAAACACGCATTGAGTTGGATCTTTGCCGGGCTTGGGGATCACCAAAATGGAAGCCTCAAGCATGGACTTCGTCTGAGTGACAGAGTCAGAGAAACAATTGAAAATTTGTGTAAGCAGAGGCGCCAGATCATAACAAAAGGTTTTGTAAAACGTGGCGCTAAAGCCGTCCAGGCCAGGGGATTTCAAGGGCTTCAGTCGGGCAATAGCTGCGATCACCTCCTCCACGCAGATAGGCCTATCCAATGCTTTGGCTTCAGTGGGAGGAAGGGGAGCGAGGGCAACGCAATTAAGATAATCCAGGCAATCAGCAGTCGGGCCATCCGGCGAAGAGTACAACGAGGCATAAAATGCCTGAAAGGAAGCAGTGATGCTCTCGGAGTCCCTGACCTCGCCCCCCAGAGTCTGCAGCGATTGTCCGTACCGAGCCAGCATATTACTTACGGCGAAGTCGGTGCGCTAACATATGACCCTCCCCGGTTGTTGCCCTGATAGAATCCATGCTTAAGGCGCAACACAACATATCCAGCCCAGTCTAGGTCTAATCGCTGTTGCTCTAAGCTCTCCCTCTCCAATTCTCTCCACACCCTGGGGGCACCCGACCTCTTATGAATGGCCTCCAGCTCAGACAGCCTACTTTCTGGAGCCACTGGTTTATCGCCTCGCCTACAATTCTCGGCCGCTGAAAGAGCAATAAGCTCTCCTTGGGTGACCAACTTCAAGGCCTCCCACACAGAGGTTAGAGAAGTGGCCCCATTGTCGTTAAGGGCTAGATAATCCTTAAGCACCACACAGACTGCATTCACCATAGCGGGAGACTGAAGCATGGTGTGTCGAAGTCGCGTCGAAGTCGCCAGCTCGGAGACTGAGAGGCGGAAGGAGGCATTCGGAGTGTCAAAGTGATAGGTGTGTGTGCGGAGAGGGAACGGGGTTCAATAGTAGTATTAACCACCCGATCTAGCAAAGCTGGCAAAGCCAAGAAGTGATTGATTCGGGCAAACGTCTTGTGGGTCGCAGAAAAGAAGGTATAGTCCCTGTCCCCTGGATGACGCCAATGTCACAGGTCGCGCAAACCACAATCATCAAGCCAGCAGAGGCCCTCAGGTGAAAAAGCTCCAGTCTGGCCGGATCTCTGCCCAGAGCGGTCCAATCCAGAGTCAATCACCAAATTGAGATCTCCCCCCACCACCACAGCTGCATCCGGAGGCGGAAGGACCTTAGCCAGAGAATTAATCAGGAAGGGCTCCTGGAGCTCGTTGGGCGTGTAAACGGTGGCAAGTGTGAAGTGATAGGTGCCCACCCCCAGCTGAAGGGCCAAGAGGCGACCCTCAATCTCCAAGACCGTGCTCAATACTGACCAAGGGAAGTGTTTAGAGAAGAGAATGGCTACCCCCCCTTTCTTATTAGAACTTGAGGACCAATATTGCTGTGGGAAGCACCTGGTTTGCATCCAATGGACATCTTTAGCCAGCAAGTGGGTCTCCTGGAGGAGGCAAACGTTCCCCCCTGCATTTTCAAGAAGTGAAAGGATGACTGATCTCTTTGTGGGGTTGGTTAAGCCTCGAACATTGAGGCTTAGCAGTTTAGGCTCTATAAGGACTGCGTGGAAGATATTACCTTTGATCAGGCTACTCCCTAGCCAGGCCAGTGGCCGGGAACCGATCTGCAAGCTTGTCATGAAGGTCGAGGACAACCACACCAGGCATCTCCCATGTGTGTGTACATGTGTAAAGGAAGGAAGAGACCCAAATAAACCCCAAATCCCCAACAATAAAAAACAACCATAGCGTATAGGTAAATCGTCCATCAAATGTGGAAACATAGAAGTGGGGGTGGCACTGTTAGGAGCATTCATCAACAAAACCAACTTGGATCCTGTCGCATGCCCCGCCCTCTGTAGTCCACCCATCGCATTCAGGCCATCCTGTTGTCCCCCTAGAGTGAAGACCCGGAATTGTCCACCCCGTTCCCAGATGGAGCTCCCGCGCAATGGTGTCCAAATCAGGGCGATGGCCCTCTGGGGTAGATTATAGCGTGCCCATCCGGCCCAATCCAGCTGGACGGTCTAAAGTAGGGGCCAACTGTGACCCCTGCTGCGTGAGATCAATGCCTAGGACTTTGCAAGCCTCTGCCAGTGAACAAAGTTGGTAAGTCTTACCGCCAGACGGAATATGAGGCAGAAGGGGTGGCCCCAAGAGTAGGGGATGCCAGTGTTTCTCAAGTGGGCCGTGACTGGGCAAAAGTCCCTTCTTTTTTGTAGAGTAATCGCTGCCAAATCTTGGTATAGCTGGGGAGTGTGACCCGGAAACTGCAACAGCTGGACATCACGTGCTTTACGTAGGATATCTTCTTTAATCTTGAAGTCGTGGACACAGACCAGGAGGTCAGCTGGAGGTTGCTTCGCTGCTCGCGGTGGCCCTACCCGGTGGCATCTGTCGAGTTTGATTTCTTCTTACACTGGGGAGCCCATAATCAGGTGAAACAGGGCCTGAACATACTCCTCCAGATCAGAGCCTTCTGAGGCAGTCGGCACCCCCGGATACGAATGTTATTTCTCCTGGACATGTTTTTGAGGTCCTCCACATGTGCTTGCAGGTCAATCTGCAGTTCTTGGAGACGGATTACTTCCTGCTGAAGACATTCGATCTCTTCGTCTGTTACTGTGGCGCCGTTCCCCAAGGCATCCACCCGTTCTCCTAACTCATTGATGTCCCGTCATACCACTCTCAAATCCGAGAGGTTCTGCTTTACCGCCTGAAGGTCCACACATAGAGAGACAAATAGGGACTCCAAGAACTGGCGCATAACAGGACTGTCGGAGGTCCCCAGGTCCCGGCTCAGCTGACCCTGATTTCTCACTGGAGTTCTCCCCAGAGGTCACAAGGAGCATGTCCCGCAGGGTGCGGCCCTTGCTGGACTTAGTAGAGGCCATATTGTCGAGGTCTACCCCAGTGGCAGCGTTCTATGCCTGGGAAAAGCCGGGCCCAAGCCCCACAGAAGCACCAAAGGGCCCCAGATACTAGCTCCAAAAAGAAAGTCAATTCAAGGGCCTCCGCCAACAAACTAACGCCACCCGGAATTCACCTGTGTCGTTCAGATATCCGTAGCAGATGCAGGGGCCCAGCTACGCCGCCCCGCACTCAGTGACCAGACACCGTCGGGCCACTCAGACTCGCGGGCCCTTTGTAAAGTCCTACCGGTCACTGTATTCCCCGGCTCCTCGATTAGGGGGTGGGGTCGGTAGACAGCCACAATCTTTCATATCCCTGAAGTGCCACCGGGGGGCGGGCAATCCCACCACACCGCACAACTCACTGCTCCACAGAGCGGCGTGGCAGTCCCGGGCCCTCCTCAACAAGGGCCCGGGCCAGGCGTCCCCACTTCCAGGCCCATGGGCCTTCACAGCAATCCATCCAGCCCCCGGGGAGAGGGCCACTGCCCCACCAGGACCGTGGGGTCAGCAGGCCCAAGCCACTTTGATCAGGCCCCACGAGAGGGCTAGGTTCGCCGTCCACTCACTTGAGGCCCGTCCAGTTTTTATTTGTAGGCTGCCATCTCTTGTCAGTGTCCAGTTAGAAGGCAGGAAATTAGACACTAGGCGCGGGTGTCCCAAGAAAGCCTGTGTCTGGCAGGCCCCATGAACAAGAAGGGCGCCGGGATCACCATCAGGGAACGGGGGTCCTGGCAGACATCCCGCGAAGGCTGTAGGCTCAGTCCAGGGAAAGCCTGCTCCCCAGGCCTCTCAGGCTCCAGATCACCCAACACAGCTCAGTCCCCCTTGGCTGCAAATGTCCTCAGTGGGGCCCCAGACCACGGTACCAGCTCCCACGGGCACAGGAGTCAGGAGCTAATGTCTTACCAGCCGCCGCGACCTCCAGTCACCAGCTGGCGCAGTCACCATGTGAGCGCCCGGGTCTCCAACCGGGTCTCTGCCGCGGTCTGCCGATCTGCGGTTCCTTCGGGCGTGACGTCTCAAGGATCCGGCCACACTCCAACAAAGGGCCCAGGCGGACTGAACCCCCAAAGACGGCCGCAGCGTAGGGGAGCGTGTGCTGCGTAGGAAGCATGTGCTGCGTGGGGAGCGCGTGCTGCGTAGGGAGCGTGCGCTGCATAGGGAGCGTGCGCTGCGTGGGGAGCGTGTGCTGCGTAGGCCGCTGTCCACCGGCCTCGAGCTCTGCGCAGATGCCCAGCCCTTCCACTCGGCTCCCGCCGTGGCTCACTGGTCTTCCCCGTGTTCCGGACCAGACATCTGCGGTCCCGGTCTGCTCCGGTGGGTGCAGTTGTGGTGGGTGGGGCTCATAGGCAGAGCTGTAGAGGCAGCGAGGACAGAGCGACAGACAAACACGTCCGCTCAGGCTGCCATTTTGGCCACGCCCCAGGCCTAATATCTTTAACTAAAAACCACAGCCAGGTATCAAGAATCATCAAAACAGATTTTTGGTGTAGCTAAAAGCTGTAAATATAAAAATGCTGGTGGCCCGTGGACAGCAAAAGTGGCCTTAAAAGCTTATGTCGAGAGTATTGAATCTAGAACAGATAAGAACAATGTGCACGGTGTCACAGATTAAGACTTTATCACAGGTACAGGGCAGGAATTCAGCAGTTTTGTACCAAGTGCCTGTTTTAAAGAGCAGCTGATGGAATTTGCCCTACCTGAAGTAGGTCAATAAGAATCGATGATAATTGGACATCCCTAAAAGAAGATAAGGTTCTATCCCACTTACTGACTTTGTCATTATGCACTGACGCACCGTCTCTCTGGCTAAAACAGAAACCTGAGAGAAAAGGCCTGCATCAGCCAGACATTACGATGGCCTTGAGATCAGAAAATCACTCTGGACTCCCAAGAGCTTTAGATGTTCCCTCAAGTAATACAGCCAAGGTGGTGATCCAATGTCAGACAGTCCCGGATGATTAACTGTTTGAGGGTTTACTTCTCCTTAAGCCAGACAAAGGGGCGCAAAGAAATAAAATCTTCGATGTAACCCATGCCTAGCTCTTCATAAACAATATCTGAAGGAGTACATTGTCCTAACGCATAAAAGACCCCTCCACCATAATTGGGTCAATAGTAGCACACCCCATATCTCTCAGCCAAAAGTGGCTTTGGGGATACACTTTGCTTTGTGGACTTCTGACTGAGTTTTCATTGGCTTGTATTCCCAAATAAGACGAAATGTCTTTTAAACTACCAATTGCCCTCTCAAGGCACCCAGAGTTTTTTTTATTTGTTTTTGCATCAAGGGTTACCAATTGAGACCTGAGTCTATTCGAATTGGTAAGTATGTAAAGTTATCCACCATCCTCAAGTCCTGTCCCTGCACCAAAAAGCTAAAGTTTTTACTATTCTTAGCGCCCAAGACCATGACATGGAATTTTTGTAATTGGTTAACAGGTCTAAACTGTCCATCCAATCAATAAATGAATCAAAAAGCTGCTCGAGGCTTCTAGCAGGGCGCGCGAGCCAAACGCATCATCTGTGTATAAAAGAGGGGGAGCAATCTCTCCACGGATGTCTAGACCGCGATTAAAAAGGACCCCTCTAAATTGATATACATATTAAAAAGAGAGGGTGCCACGACGCAGCCCTAACGGACTCCCCTCTTTAAGTTAAAGTGCTTAGTGCATTCCCCGTTAGTCCAGAATCTGCATGAACCCCTCAATCCATGGTGGAGATCCTTCAGAAAGGGACCAGCCCGATGCGCCCCGATGCACCCCGATGCACCCCGATGCTCCCCTATGCAGCCCCGATGCTCCCCGATGCACCCCGATGCAGCCCCAGATGCAGCCCCGATGCACCCCCGATGCACCCCGATGCACCCCCAATGCAGCCCCGATGCACCCCCAATGCAGCCCCAATGCACCCCGATGCAGCCCCGATGCAGCCCCGATGCACCCCGATGCACCCCGATGCAGCCCCGATGCACCCCCGATGCAGCCCCGATGCACCCCCTGATGCGCCCCGATGCAGCCCGATGCAGCCCCAGATGCAGCCCCGATGCAGCCCCGATGCAGCCCCAGATGCAGCCCGATGCAGCCCCGATGCACCCCCGATGCAGCCCCGATGCACCCCGATGCAGCCCCAAAGCACCCCGATGCAGCCCCGATGCACCCCCAATGCAGCCCCGATGCACCCCGATGCAGCCTTGATGCACCCCCGATGCAGACCCGATGCACCCAGATGCAGCCCCAGATGCAGCCCCGATGCACCCCCGATGCGCCCCGATGCGCCCCGATGCAGCCCCAGATGCAGCCCCGATGCACCCCGATGCACCCCCGATGCACCCCGATGCAGGTCTAGATGCAGCCCCGATGCACCCCGATGCAGCCCGACTCCGCCGAGAGCTCGTCTCTATTGACCTATGAAAGGCAGGAGTGAGGTCCATGAATGCAAGATGTTCAAGCCCCTTTAACCCTGGCGTATTTGGTTATTAAACATGTAGACTGGGACTCTGCTCCACTGTGCCCCTGCCAGATCTAAACCCATACTGGAGGTCGGACAAGATACTGCGCTCGTCCGCCCACTGAGTTAGACTCCAGTCTCACCTGCCCCATCATCCATCAGCGAGATGGGTCTGTAACAAGCGGGGTCTTTCCTGTCTCCCTTCTCAAACACTGTCACTGTTAGGGAGGCAAGGAGCTACTGATAGCAGCATTCATGTGAAGAGCTAGGACGGTGCCCGTAGGTCCACTGGGCCCCTGAAGAAGTCCCCAGGGACCCTGTTCGCGCCCGGTCCCTTACCTGAAGGGAGGGGTAAAATGGCATTTCTAACTTCCTCCCACTGAAACCTCAATGTATCTTCCTCATTTTTGGACGGGATGAATGGCTCACAATCCTCATCATATGATGCTGAAAAAATGGTTCTCCCAGGCCTGGGCCGGCATTGTGATTGCCTGGCCGGATACCTGATCCTCTTTGAAACAAGCTTTTGTAATGCAACAGGTCTCGCTTTTACGCGAGTTTGAGCTATTGGCATTGTAAATGACAATGCCTGTTATTTATGTTTCGGTTTTTAAAACATAAAAAAAAAGCAGTGTCATTTACAATGCTAATAGCTGAAACTCTCGCAAATGTGAGACCTATTCTAGTTCCAACGGTTAAAAAGTTACTAAAAATGCAATGACACGTGCTGCAGCGCAGTGGAAAGCTCTTTGCAAACTTTGACTGGCAACGCTTCTGTTGCTTACTGCTATATTTGGGTGTTAATTTGGTACTAATGAGGTGCAAACAATGCCCACAGAGTGTTAACAAGGGTAAAAATGGCAAAAAATTGAATAATACTATCTTAAAACGTGCCACATTACGCTACATAAATTGCCTTTCCTTGCTGCATAATTTACTCAACCCTGCTGCATAATGTGGCCCTCCCCTGCCGCATAATTCCAGTGGCCCTGATTATAGTTACAAAACCTCAGAAAGAAGGAAGGCTGGATTGGCATTCCTTCTAATTGGAGGGTGTGATCTGCAGATCACGCCTGATGTCATTTGCAAGCCTTTAACTCACTGAGCCATATCTGCGCACGGGTAGGAATTACGAGTTGGACGGTATTTAAAACGTAACCGAGAATTATATATCGGATGCGTTAAATACATCAACCTTTTAAATGTAGCTTCTGTGAAGTTATGCATAGCAGAACACAACAGGAGCTCGCTCCAGTACAACCAAATGCTGGGGTCACTGAGTACCTAGTTTTAATTAATTGTCCCTTCTGCTGCTCTTGCTAGTTTTAATTCCCCCTTCTTCCTGTTTCTTCTACCACCCTACACTTCTCGCCTCCCTTTCTCACTCCTGGTGGTTCTTTCCTATTCATACTTTGCCCGTTTGTCACGGTTTTCCTCCCTCTTGCTCTCTTATCTGTCTTCTGTCTCTCACGTGGGACAGCCTGAAGAACCTCAAACAGGGGCGGTGGTGCCTCCCACCTTCAACCACCGACACTCTTTAAACAGTGTTTTTTTTTTTGCATATTTATATAGCGCGAACTCGACCCGAAGGTATTGGAGCGCTTTACACGAGCACCGTATTTACATTACACTACACATTCAGGCCAGGGGAGATTAAGTGATTTGCCCAGAATCACAGGATGTGGACGCGACCCCGAGGCTCGAACCCTGGTTTCCAGCACCAAAGTCGGAGGTATTAGTTTGACTTGTTCTCCTTTATTAAGGAGTACGTAGGTCACTGAAACGTCAGGGGGAGGGGGCGAACCAAAGAGGCAATGTAGTCTTCTTGGCGCTAATAAGATGAAAACAAAACAGAATATTCACAATTGATGGGCCAAGAGCCAGGAATGTGAGAGTAGTGTCCCACGGGGCGCCGGCACAGGGCGGAGACCGACGGGAGGGCGCTGGCAGTGCACGTGGCAGGCAGCCTGGGGCTGCAGAGGAAGGGAGTGTGTGACAGGCAGGAGGTGCATGGGTGCAGTGCACAGATGACGTACACAGGAAGCATAGACGGTCTGGACCTCCAAAAGGCAAGTACCGAGTGCAGGGGTGACTGTCCATCCACACAGCCCGGAAGCAGGCAGTGGACTGTCACATGCACAAGAAGGGTCAGAGCTGACTGCACTCCACACCGACCGGAAGCACTCCCTGACTCGGCTGTCTCATCTCGGCGACATGTATTAACTCGCTGAGCTATTTTATTAATAGCAAAGAGCAATAAAAGTGAAAGTCTGAAGAAAAAAACAAGCAGTCTGCGCCGCTCTCGTCCCACCTCCCTGTCCGCAGTCTCCTCCCCGATAGCCCGGACCAGCCACTCAGAGCCGGGCGGACTGTGCCGCCGCTGCCGCTGCTTCTAATCAGATGTTGGCAGCCGCAGGAGAGCCAGGAATGTGACCTTCTGGCGCGCATGCGTACGATGTAACTAGCGACCGGGCCTCGCGCGCATGTAAAATTTAAATGACTGCGCATGCTTCTGCACAGACACTCTACCATCCTGTGCCTGCTCTCTACTCCTCCTCAGCACGAACTACTTTAAAAACAAGCATTTGCAATGCATTAGGACTAGCATTTACGCGAGACCTATTGCAATGGAAACAAGAGTGCGGGCGGGCAAAAAGGCACGAACGTGAGTGCGGGGGACGGGGGGCCGAGAAGTCACGGACTGCGGGAGGGGAGGCACGGGAAGAAAATAGTGTTCAAAGTAAAGGGGCCAGTAGCCATGGAAGGATACAAATGACGACATGGCCGTCATGAGGAGGGACTAACAAGCCTAAAACCAATCGGAAGGCAGCATTTAGGACCTAAGCCAATGAAAAAGATGGGCGGAGAGTGGGCGGAGCTTACACGGAGCTTCAACGCCATACTGAATACTGCATGCCTCGCAAAGCGAGCAGCGCATGCGCGCTGCCGCTATAGGCTCAACCTAAAAAGGATGACTTATAACTGTGAGAGGCTGACCTGGTATATGCTGTCCACTAATGTAAGTGGGTACCTTGCACCAGTCCAGACAACCCCTATGATGATTTTAGTGGTCTTAGACAACCTTAGAAAGCTATCCAAGTGGTAGTTGTGGAGAGCAGCCTTCAGGCTTAGTCTTGAAGGAGTGTAAAGCACCTTGTTTTACCAGAGTGCAATCTTATAGTATAAATTAAATGAAAAAGAAGCACACAAGGTATTTATAAAAATATGAATTTATTATATAACACTCTCTAGTACGTTACAATATCTCCTACACAGAGATATACACAAAGCACACAATACTTAAGCACAGAAATCACAGTAAATAGCACTAATACACAGTGGGCCCCAGGGGGAGACCAAACCATATACTAATAAAGTGGTATAAGAACCACGACTCGAGTCAGGACAATGTCGAGAGGCTGCAGAATCGCTGGGGACCCAAGGAACCACCCAAGGTGAGTAGATAGGGACCCCATGGAGGACACATGCAGTGTGGGAACACGACTGCAAGCTCCGTACAACTCTACGTGTAAGTGGCGATTGAAGTTTTAAAGTTTAAGGACCCTTCCCAGTGGACCCCGAAGAAACCCCGTGGAACACAGAAGGTTGGAGAGCCACCCCACTCGTGGATACCAAGATACCCACGTTACCTAGCCCAGGGAAGCCGGGTACACAGGGATGAAGTGGTGTTGGAAACCGCAGTCGAACCCAATGGAGGACTTCGGGAAAGTGCCGCTGCTGGAAGAGGAGAAAGTGTCCTGGGAATCCAAACGTGGATTCTGGATGAAGAGTACCTGAAAACAGAGGAGACAGAGTCTGGGTAACTTGAGTGTGACCAGGGACTCCGTAGACGAATGCCTACCGATGTCGGGTGCTTCAGGATAGATGTCGATGACCTTGACTCTGCAGCTGTGGAGACCAGGCAACGCTGAGGATGACCAGGAGCCGGATACGAGCTGTCCCATGAAGGATGTCGAGTGCTGAGGGGTCAGTGTCCAATGGGAGCACCACCAAGCCTTGGCAAAAGCAACCCACGCAGGAAGTTAAGAAGTTGCAGGAAGAGGACCAGCAAGGTCCAGGAGACTCACCACAAGCAGGGGAGTCAGGGCAGGACCAGAGCAATCAGGGGAGCCCAAGGAAATTGAAGATGACCCTCCACAGGACCCACAGGTCGAAGACACTGGAGACGCAGGAGGACCTTGTGCAGCTTTGCAAAACAACAGGCCACAGAGCACACGGGTCAAGGTGGTTGAAGATCTCTGCAGGAGAAGTTGCCAGAGGTGGGGGCTACTTCGAGCTCAATGCACTTGTAGAAGAATTGCCAACAAGCACTTGCACTTGCAAAAGCACGCAGTACACAGGGGTTCGGGTATTGCAGCCCCCACGAGGGATACTGGCCTCAAACTCGGTGAGAGGACAGTGCCGGCCTCGAGGGATGTAGAAACCCACCTCCTGTGTTGTTGAACCCTTCAGAGTCCGTAGGAGCTCAGGATCAGCAGACCGGTCAGCAGTGTTGCTGTGCATGCGAATGAAGGGATGTGACTCCTTCACTCCAAGGGAGATTACTTTGGTAGTCCTTAATGCTTCACAGGCCTTGGAACGTTCCTGTATGATGCACAGGCACAGTCGATGCAGCAGACTGAGAGGGAGACGAAGTCCAGCCCAAACGAAGTCCAGCAAAGTCCAGAGTGCCCAGACAGTCTAAGTGCGGTGGTTTCAGTTCTGAATCTTATCCCACGACAAATCTAGGGACCTACACCCAGGTAAGCCCTTAAGTACCCTAGGGAAAGGGTTGGGAAGATTCAGAAGACCCTCCCAGAGGAGGGTCTGGACAGGGGGGAGGTTACTCCCATGTCCTTTGTCCAGTTTCGCGCCAGAGAGGGAGCCACTGGCTCCCAGGACTGGTTTGAACTGGACTATGCACAGGGACACCAAATGTGCCCCTCATGCAGACTTTCAGGAGCTGGCAAGCACACCCACCCAGCCCCAATACACTAAATCCTGTCAGGGAGGTGGTTACACCTCCCTGTGACAGGATATCTATAGTTCTGCCTTCCCCTGCTCGAGCTTGGCTCAGCAGCAGTAGGGCAGAAATGTGCCTCTGGTCGGCAGCAACCATTTTGTGCTGTCCCGATCAAGAGGGCTGGTACTGGGAGCACCGAGAGCCTAACGGAAGACTCTTCTGGTGCTTGGAATCATACCTCCCACACCGTTTACGGTGTGGGGGTATGATTCCAACATGTTTGATACCAAACATGATAGGATTCGTTTCAGCTGTTTTCGAGATGGTCATAGTGTAATTACGCGGTGCCCCTCTTTATGGTATATGGCTGATTCACTGACAACCCGGGAGAATGGACTCCGTAGGCTGCAGGGGTGTCCTGCTCATGCAGGGGCACCCTCTCACTTAGAACCAAGCATCCTGACGTCAATCAATCAATCAATCAGGGGAATTGTAAGCACGCTACTCACCCGTGAGGGTCTCAAGGCGCTGGGGGGGGGGTGGGGGGTGGGTATGCAGCTCCGTTCAGCCGAAGAGCCAGGTCTTGAGGGTCTTCCTGAAGGTGTTCAGGGAGGGGGCCCGTCTGATGTCTACCAGTAGCTCGTTCCAGGTCTTGGCTGCGACGTGCGAGAACGATCTCCCGCCTGATCTGGCTCTGTGGATCCGCGGTGTTTCGGCAAGTGCGAGGTTGATGATCGCAGGTTTCTTTTGGGTACGTGTAAATTTATTCTGTCGTTGAGGTATTTGGGTCCGTTGTTGTGCAGGCACTTGTAGGCGTGGGTGAGGATTTTGAAGGTGACTCTCTTCTCCACGGGGAGCCAGTGGAGTCACCGTAGGTGTTGGCTGATGTGCTCGTGCCGGGGGATGCCGAGGACGAGTCTGGCCGCGGTGTTCTGTACCATTTGCAGTTTGCGGAGTAGGGATTTGTTGATGCCTGCGTAGAGTGCGTTGCCATAGTCGTGTTTGCTGGTGATGAGTGCGTGGGTGACTGTTTTCCTTGATTCTGGGGGATCCATTTGAAGGTCTTTCAGAGAATGCGGAGGGTGTTGAAGCAGCTGGAGGTGACGGCGTTGACCTGTCGGTTCATGGTGAGTGATGAGTCGAGTATGATGCCGAGGTTCTTGGCGTGGTCAGAGGGGGTAGGTGGGCTTCCGAGGGCGGTGGGCCACCAGGTGCTGTCCCATGCTGATGGGGTTGTTCCAAGGACGAGGACTTCTGTTTTCTCGGCGTTGAGTTTTTAGGCAGCTGTTGGTCATCCAGACTGCCACTTCTTGCATTCCTCTCTGGAAGTTGAGTTTGGCGGTGGTGGGGTCTTTGGTGAGGGAGAGGATGAGCTGGGTGTCGTCGGCGTAGGATACAATGTTGAGGCCGTGTAGTCGGACGATGTCCGCGAGGGGGGCCATGTAGATGTTGAAGAGGGTCGGGGCTTAGGGATGACCCCTGTGGTACTTCGCAGGTGATGTCGGTGGGGGCGGAGAGGAAGGGCGGTAGTCTTCCGGTGAGGAACGAGCGGATCCAGTCTAGGGCAGTTCCTTGTATGCCAGTCTCGCGTAGTCTGGTGATTAGTGTGCGATGAGAGACGGTGTCAAAGGCTGCAGACAGGTCGAGGAGGATGAGGGCCGCGGAGTGGCCCTGGTCCAGGAGGGTGCGGATGCCGTCAGTGGCGGCGAGTAGGGCGATCTCGGTGCTGTGGTTAGCTTGGAATCGGGATTGGGACGGGTCGAGGACGGCGTGTTCTTCGATGAATCGTGTCAGTGGCCTGTTGACTGCTTTTTCTGCCACTTTGGCTGCGAAGGGGAGAAGCGAGATGGGCCGTTAAGGATTGTTAAGGCCTGCTATAGTGGTGACTTATAGGTTTTAAGTGCAGTGACCCGTAGATATAGTAAACCTATATCTTTTGTAAGTGGTGAAAGCACCAACTTACACAGGCTGCAATGGCAGGCCTGTAGTTCCATTTTGAATGGTCCCTCATGGATGGCATAATACATGCTTCAGCCCATGGGGGACCTCTGGGGTACCTATGCCATGGGTACATGGGTACCATATACTAGAGACTGACAAGGGTACCCCAGGATCCAATCTGGGGTGTACCTAAGTACATGTCATAACAGTTTGGGGAGAAAGCAGATAGACTGGGGTCCTGATTAGCAGGATCCCAGTCAGACTAATCAAAAACAGCATTACATCAAGCAAAAAGTTGGAGTAACCATAACAAGCAGATCACAACACCACCCCCCCAAACGTAAGGAGATGAGACTAACCTTGCCCAGTTGAGTCTTCATTTTCTAAGTGGAATATCTGGAGAGTCCATCTGCATTGGCCTGGTTACTCCCAGGTCTATGTTCCACTGTATAGTCCAGAGCGCTTAGAGGTAGATAGCGGGACACGACTTAATGTGCTCCTATATGTATGAGTGTTACTCACAGACTTAAAGTTATCCTGGAATCGTTTTAATTTAATTTTATAGAACTACTGCGTAATGTTTTAACCTGATCTGCACACCTGATTTGCACAACTACTGCAGTCTGCTTTTAAAATCGTCGCAACTGGTTTTATCATTTATTTACTTACCTGATACTTGCTAAGCTGCTGCTCCTCTGCTGGCCTCCCCGGTCCACTTCAGCACTTCTGCTGATTGCGTGGAGGGAGAGCCTGGGCCTCTGGTTCCCTCACTTCCTGGTAGCCATTAGCGGGCGCCATTTTGGAAAAAGAGACAGTCTAGTTCTTTGGCGGAGCACCTCCCTGCTGATATTTAAATCAGGGATGGCGCCCGCGCACAGCGGGCACGGTGCTGGCGCGCCAAAGGCGCAACAAAGGCAAGCCCGTCCGCGCCTGGACGTCGCCAGATGCCAGGACCCCTGGTTCCGGACTGCCCCACAGGCAAAAGTACACAAGAGACACATTACTTGCTCTACAACCTACTACCCCCTGTGGGCAACATACCTGGAATCCTGATTCCCCCTCCCCCCCCAGTGCAACGTTTGCGGCTTTGGGGTAGGTACCAGCAGGCTATTTGATATACACCCAGAATAGAGCAACCGGGAGGGGAGGGGGGCTTGCTATCATACTCAAGTCAGGGTACTCTTGCAGCCTCACTCAGCAGAATATCCCCGACTGTAAAAGTGCTCTCTTTAGGATTGCACTGACACACAACTTCACACTGTCGGGGCTGCTCATATACCGCTCACCGGGCGTCTCAAAAGCATTCCAAGAAGCTCTAGCCAATACCGTAGCCACGCTAACAGTAGAGACCGCTAATTTAAAAATTTTCGGAGATCTTAACTTACATCTTGACCGCCAAGAGTCCCAGGAGATCATCAGCTTCCTGGGAGATATGGCTGCATGTCAACTGAGGCAGCTGATCGAGGGGCCAACCCATGTAGCTGGCCACCTTCTTGACCCCGTATTTACGAACCTTGAGTCTATGGAGGCCAATACTCCCCTTCCGATGATCTGGACGGATCACTCTCTTATCTCTCTGCGTCTCTGTGTAGAAGGTCCCCCACTGCAACTCTCTCGCCCGCCTTCTATGAAGCGCCCATGGCACAAACTAAACCCTATGACTTTCACAGCCTGCTTAAACGCGCACCGCCCAGTCTGGCCTACAGATATGGAGACAGCGGATGCTGCCTTTCGAGGATGGGTCAATAATGCACTAGATTGCTGCATTCCCAAAACAATGACTCAGGCCAAGCGTACTCAAACCCACGCATGGTATAACGAGTCTCTGACGACAGAGAAGAAAAAATGTAAAATTCTAGAAAGGGCATGGAGAAGTTCCTATGATCCCATAGCCAAATTTACCTACAGGAACACAGTTAAACTGTACCACAAACTGGTCCGGATACCAAAGCAAAGTTCTATGCTAATATGATTTCCACCAGCAACAATCCAACCAAATCCATTTGCTCCCTTATGAAGGAATTGGTAAAACCCCCGCACACTGCTGACAATGCTATATCCTCCAACTTGCAATGCGAGACACTTGCGAAATTTTTTATCAGCAAAGTGGATCGCATCTATAGCATATTCAGTGCGGAGAAGGCTTCTTCTGCCAATCAGAGGATTACTCCCCCGGCAGTTTTGCCCCACTCCCTCCAGGACCTTTTGCCCATGTCCCCTAAAGATATGGAGACCCTATCGGCCAAGCTAAAATCAGGCTCCCCGGAGGACCCATTAAAACCTGACCTTTTTAGGAAATTTCATGACTGCCTCCTCTCGGAGGGCCGAGAGTTGATCAACAGGTCACTATCGGCTGCAGTGATCCCTAAGTCTTGGAAGCTTGCCAAAGTTATCTCTCTACTAAAAAAACCAACACTGGATGCGTCTCTGCCTGAAAATTATCGCCCTATATCTCTGCTTCCATATTTTGCTAAAATTATGGAGTCTCATGTTAACTCCATCTTAACACAATACTTAGAAGCTAACAGGGTCCTTGAACAGTCACAAAACGGCTTTCGGCCTAAACATAGTACAGAATCAGCGCTACTGGCCGTCACAGAACAGCTACGGTCTGCTATGGACGAGGGCAAAACATCGGCACTGAGGGACATCTAGTAACGACTAGTGGAACTGCAGCTCTTTGTAGAATTATTTTGATATTGGATACTATAATATTCACTGCCCACTGCTAATCTCGTCCCATAATGCTTTGCAGGGCCTTTGGTTGGGATTGTATTTTTGCCAATAACTGTGCTTTGGGTGGTCCTAAGAGGATGGGACCACCACCGAATCATTCAAAAGATGTGCTTTTTGTTTTCAAGGCATCTGCTTGGTTCTCTCCCTAGGTTAGGGAGGATCCCAAAATCATCACCTCTCTCACTGCTTGTTAATTTATCGTTTTCACTTTTGTGAAATGACTATATGCATTTTAGCATATAAAGACAGAGATACTTATTTTATCTCAACTTGCACTGTGCAAGATGCCTTTAGCAGTTATTGTACAGTGCAGTCAAGCACACAGCTACGCACTACGCAAATTTACATAGCTACGTGTAGTTCAAAATGTACTTCGTGTAGCTACGTGTAGTGCTACTACGCAAACTACGCCCAGGGTTACCTAAGACCCACTCTATTTAACATTTATGTCTGCCCCCTAGCCCTGCTGGCCAAAGCCCGGAACATGGCTATGGTATCATACGCCGATGATACCCAAATGGTATTTAGCTTCTCCAGCAATACTAAACAAGACCAGGCGAAATTCCAAGGCGACCTTACTGCCATCTCTGAATGGATGACCAATAACTATTTGCAATTGAATTCCGCAAAATCAGAAGTGCTTTTGGTGGGTCGAGATACCCACCTATGGGGCAATCAATGGTGGCCTAAAGCCCTAGGCACCCCTACCCAGCCGAAAAGCGTGGTTAAGAATCTGGGAGTATTGATGGACAGCACCCTTTCGTTCTAACTGCAGGCTAAGGCTGTGGCAGGCACCTGTTTCGGTCTTCTACGGGGCCTAAAACCCATTCTGGGGCTATTCGATGCATCCACCCGACAGACGATCGTTCAATCCACCGTGCTATCATGTCTGGACTATTGCAATGGGCTACTACTTGGTGTTAACAAAGCTGTGACGAAAAGGCTTCAATGGGCTCAGAATGCGGCTGAAGGCACACTTTTCGCACTACCTAAACACTGTCATGCCTCTGACCTTCTGCAACGGCTTCACTGGTTACCTATTGAACAGAGAGTTCACTTCAAGACTTTATGTACCACACATAAGATCCTGCATGGCCTGGGTCCGCAAATCCTGAACGATCTTTGCTCGGTGTATACCCCGGCTCGGGCCCTGCGCTCGGCGGACCTACAACTGGCCTGTGTCCCGCAGGTGCGCAGGACCAGAGCCGGAGGACGCTCTTTCAGGGCATTGGCCCCCACCCTCTGGAATACCATCCCTATTGCTGCACGTGGCATGCAAGACCACTGGGCTTTCAGGAAACTGATCAAGACATGGCTCTTTTCCAATCTCTAGCCTACTCCCTCTCTGTCCGCTTCTACCCTGGCTTAGCGCTGGGACGCCCCTTTGCTGGGGCAGCCATGCGCTCTACAAATGCTGATAACATAACATAACATCACCTGTAGGGAAATGGACCACCTCAAAGGTTTGGTGTTTTCACCCTTCATCTGTTTAAGCTATAAGAGGGGCTTATGGTCTGGCTGAACAATGAAGTGAGTGCCAAACAGGTATGGCCTCAGCTTCTTCAGGGCCCAGACCACAGGAAAGGCCTCCCTCTCTATGGCTGATCAACGTTTCTCTCTGGGGGTCAACCTTCTGCTAATAAAAGCTACTGGTTGATCCTGGCCCTCTGCATTTACTTGTGACAATACAGCCCCTACCCCCAACTCAGATGCATCTGTTTGGAAAATAAGTTGTTAAGAGTAGTCAGGACTCTGCAGAATGGGAGAAGTGCACATGGCCTGCTTGAGATCATCAAATGCCTTCTGACAGCTAACTGTCCACTGAACCTTCTTGGGCATTCTTCTTGATGTAAGATCATTCAAGGGAGTCACTATGGGCCCATATCCTTTTATAAATCTCCTGTAGTACCCAGTCAGGCCCAAGAAAGCACTGACCTGAGTCTGGGTAGTTGGAGCAACCCAGTCCATTATGGTCTGGATTTTGCTCTGAAGTGGTTGAACCTGGCCTCCACCCACAAGGTGGCCCAGGTACACAACCTTGCTCTGCCCTATCTGGCACTTAGTAGCC
>CAWUFW010027479.1:0-26478 GCA_963921515.1 Calotriton arnoldi | reverse complement strand
TCACTAGGACTGATGCCCATCCAATACCAAGGGCAGATGAGCTAATAGACACTTTGGCCTCAGCCAAGTATCTAAGCACATTTGACCTGACAGCTGGCTACTGGCAGATCAGACTAGCTGATGATGCAAAGCCAAAGACAGCATTCTCAACCCCTAGTGGGCATTATCAATTTGTGGTGATGCCCTTTGGTCTGAAGAATGCACCTGCCACTTTTCAGAGGTTGGTGAATACAGTCCTTACAGGTCTGGAAGCCTATAGTGCAGCATATCTAGATGATATTGCTGTCTTTAGCTCCACCTGGGAGGATCACCTGGTCCACCTCAGAAATGTTTTACAGGCCCTGCAGAAAGCAGGCCTGACTATCAAGGCCACCAAGTGCCAGATAGGGCAGAGTCAGGTTGTGTACCTGGGCCACCTTGTGGGTGGAGGCCAGGTTCAACCACTGCAGAGCAAGATCCAGGCCATCATGGACTGGACTGCTCCAACTACCCAGACTCAGGTGAGAGCCTTCTTAGGCCTGACTGGGTACTATAGGAGATTTGTCAAGGGGTATGGATCAATAGTGACACCCCTGAATGACTTAACTTCCAAGAAAATGCCCAAAAAGGTTCAGTGGACAGTTAGCTGTCAAAAGGCATTTGATGACTGAAGCAGGCCATGTGCACTGCTCCCATTCTACAGAGTCCTGATTACTCCAAGAAGTTCATTGTTCAAACTGATGCATCTGAATTGGGGGTAGGGGCTGTACTGTCACAATTGAATGATGAAGGTCAGGATCAGCCAGTAGCTTTTATTAGCAGAAGGCTGACCCCTAGAGAGAAACGTTGGTCAGCCATTGAGAGGAGGCCTTTGCTGTGGTCTGGGCTCTGAAGAAGTTGAGGCCATACTTGTTTGGTACTCACTTCCTTGTTCAAACAGACCATAAGCCCCTCTTATAGCTAAAACAAATGAAGGGTGAAAACCCCAAACTGCTTAGGTGGTCCATTTCCCTACAGGGGATGGACTTCACAGTGGAACATAGACCTGGGAGTAACCATGCCAATGCAGATGGACTCTCTAGGTACTTCCACTTAGAACATGAAGACTTAACTGGGCAAGGTTAGTTTAATGTCCCTACGTTTGGGGGGTTGTGTAGGAGAGTAGGATCTGCTTCACATGGGTACCCCCACTTTTTGCTGATGCTTCACTGTTTTTCGACCTTAGTCTGGCTGGGGCCCTGCTAATCAGAACCCCAGCCTAGCTGCTTCCTCTTTAAAATGGTTTCCATGTGCCTTAGGCACATCTCTGATTGGAATCTGGAGTGCCCTTATAAGTCCCTAGTATATGGTATACTATGTACCAGGGCATAGGTACCTCAGAGGCCTACCAGGGGCTGCAGCATGTATTGTGCCACCCCTGGAAGGCCAGCCAAAAGGACACCACAGGTCTGCTACTGCAGCCTGGGTAAGGTGGTGTATGCACCCCTTACTGTGATATAGGCTACCTATATCACTACATACATACACACATATAAACCTATAAGTCACTCCTATGGCAGGCCTTATCAATCCTGAAGGCAGAGTGCGTGGTTCCTATGTGAGAGGGTGCCCCTGCATGAGCTGGGCCCCTCTGCAGCGTTTGGAGACCCTTCTCTGATGCTGTTTGTAGTGCAGCCTGACCATATACTCTTAAGCGCATTATAACCTCGCGTTAAATGCTAACTTTGGGATGGCTGCACGGAAAGATGTCGTGTTTGGTGTCAAACATCTTGGAATACTACCCCCCCCCGCCAGTTCTGGTGGCAGGGGTAGCATTCCACCCTTCTAGAGGGAAAGACATGTACACACCGGTATACCCGGTACTGACTTTCCAGAGCCCTGGCATCACAAAATGGATGCCGCTGCCACAGACACGAGTCTGGCCTCCTGCTGCTGACCGAAACTCCGGCAGGGGATGCCTGGACAATAGGTTTCCTGTCCCAGGGAGGTGTAACCACCTCCCCAGACAGGATAGTGTGTATTGGGGCTGGGCGGGAGCACTCTCTGGTGCTTTGAAGTCCTGCACTGGGGGCACACTTGGTGTCCCTGTGCATACCCCAGTTCAAACCAGCTCAGGGGCTTCCAGCCCCTGCTCTGGTGTGAAACTGGACAAAGGTAAAGGGGTGTAACCACCCCTCTGCCCTGACCCTCCCATAGGTGGGGCCACAGAGTATGTCCAACCCCCTACCTTAGTATAAGTAGGGGACCCCAGTCCTTAGGACTTTAGATTTACCTGGACGAAACTCTGACACAGAATCCTGGACCTTCGATGCTCTACTTCAAGATTAGAGTACTGAAGAATCTCCCTTAGGGTCAAGGAGTGACTCCCCTGCTTGGCAGGCACCAAAGAAGCAATTGTCCGGTCTGCATCGCTGAAGCTCCCGTCGGACACCGAAGTCTTTGCATCACCAGGGGTAGATTTCCAGACTTCCCCGAGGCTGCCCTGAGTCCCCAGCAAAGCTGAGGCCCGTAGCTGTCATGGGTAACGTGGAACCGTGACCCCTGGACACCAATCGCAATTGCAAGTGCATCCTCTTGTGGGACTTCCATGAAGTCGTGCTTTAGGCTCCGAGTAGCCCCAGCCTCCAGCACCAACTGCTCCGAAGATCACTGGCCTCCACTCCACGAGTGTCCTGTGAGCCAGCTCCACGTGCATCGACTCGAGGCTCCTTCGCGGTCGCTAGTCCATTGGCTAGTAGGCCCTCCCGAAGGCCAATCTTTTTCTGCTTGGGATCCCTGGTTGCTCCAGGTGTGCCCTGACACACCCTTGCTGGGTGAGTCCCCCAGTCCTTGCTGGTCTGCAACATCGTCCTTCTTCCATTTCTAGGAGACTTGCCGTTGCCAATGCTTTTTGGGTCCAATCCGGTCGCCGACACCCCTGCAATCGACAGACGTCGTGGGACAGCTCGAATCCAGCTCCTGGTTGTCATTGACGCCTCCTGGACCTCATGGCTGAAGAGTCAAGACGACCGTCAACCTACCTGAAGCACTCGACATCGGTGGGCATCTGCTCATCGCCTTCCTGGTCACTGGCTAGTGACCCAGACTCTGTCCCCTCTGCTTTCAGGTTCTTCAGATCTTTGATCCACCTTTGGATCCACCCGAACACTTTCGACTTGACCGCCAGCAGCACTTTGCAGCAGATCGCCATTGAAAGCGACGACGAAACCCGACCCCGAAAGACACCTATGCACCCGGCTCCCCTGGGTGAGGTAACTCGAGTACTCCGGTGCTCCCGTGGGTATTGACACTAGAACAGCCTAGTTCTCAAAGGGTTTGCTCCAAGTCCTCCTCTAAGTGTTCCTTTTCTTTTAAATTCTAATCGCGACTTTCCCCATAGAAGTTAATGGTGGTTCGCGGCTGTGTTCATACACTGCACGCGTCCCCCGTGGGTCCCCTGTGTCACTGCCTTGGGTGGTTCCTTGTGGTCCAAGCACTTCTACAGGCTCTAGGCCTTGTGTCTAGCTCAGTCGTGGTTCTTATACCACTTTATTGGTATATGGTTTGGTACGCCCCTGGGGCTCAAACGTGTATTTGTGCTATTACTGTAGATAACTAACTTATAATTTATGTACTTCGAACTCTAGCCTCATAAAGAGAATAGAGGGGTGAGTTTAGTAATAAATACATATATTTTGAATATATACCTGGTGTGGTCCTCGTTCATTTGGTCACTCAAGAGATTATAGACTGGTAAAACAAGCTGCTTTACATTCCTTCAAGACTTAGCCTGAAGGCTGCTCTCCATAGCTACCACTAGGATAGCTTTCAATAAAGGTTGTCTTTAACCTATCTCCAATAAGGGGTTGTTTGGACTGGTGCAAGGTGCCCACTATAATTAGTGGTTACATAGAAGGGTAAACCCAAAACGTCACTGGGACAGCATATGCCAGGCCAACTTCTCACACTTCTCTTGCCTCTTTCTGCACCCCTCCCTTGCCTCTTTCTGCACCTCTGTTGCTTATTTCTGAAACTTTTCTTACCTCTTGCTGTATTTCTGTTCCTTACTTCTGCACTACTCTTCCCTCTTTCTGCACCTCTGTTATTTCTTTGAGCACTTCTTTTGCCTATTTCTGCACCACTCTTGCCTCTTTCTGCATCTCTGTTGCTTCCTTCTGCACTACTCTTGCTTCTTTCTGCACCTCTCTTGAAAATTTCTGCACCCCTGTTGCCTCTTTCTGCACCCCTCTTGCCTATTGCTGTACCTCTCTTGCCTCTTACTGCACTTCTCTTGCTTCTTTCTGTACCTCTGTTGCTTCTTTCTGCACCCCTCTTGCCTCTTTCCGCACCTCTGTTGATTCTTTCGACACTGCTCTTGCTTCTTTCTGCACCTCTCTTGCAAATTTCTGCACCCCTGTTGCCTCTTTCTGCACCTCTCTTGCCTATTGCTGTAGCTCTCTTGCCTCTTACTGCACTTCTCTTGCTTCTTTCTGTACCTCTGTTGCTTCTTTCTGCACCCCTCTTGCCTCATTCTGCACCTCTTGCCTCTTTCTGCACTTCTCTTGCCTCTTTCTACACCTCTCTTGCCTCTTTCTGCATTTCTCTTGCCTCTTTCTGCTCCTCTGTTGCTTCATTCTGTACTTCTCTTGCTTCTTTCTGCACATCTCTTGCTTCTTTCTGCACCCAGTTGCCTCTTTCTGCACTCAGCTTCCCTCTTTCTGCACCTCTTTTGTCTTTTTATGCACCTCTCTTGTCTCTTTGTGCACCTCTCTTATCTCTTTGTGCACCTCTCTTGCCTCTTTCTGCATTTCTGTTGCCTCTTTCTGCACCTCTGTTGGTTCTTTCTGCACTTCTCTTGCCTCTATCTGCATTTCTGTTGCTTCTGTATGCACTTCTCTTGCCTCTTTCTGCATCTCTATTCATTCTGTATGCACTTCTCTTGCCTCTTTCTGCACCTCTGTTGTTTCTTTCTGCACCCCTCTTGCCTCTTTCTGCACCTCTCTTGCTTCTCTCTGCACCTCTCTTGCTTCTTTCTGCACCCCTCTTTCTGCACCTCTCTTGCCTCTTTCTGCACCTTGTTCCCTTTTTCTGCACTTCTCTTGCCTTTTTCTACAACCCTCTTGCCCCTTTCTGCACCCCTCTCTTGCCTCTTTCTGCACCTCTGTTGCTTCTTTCTGCACTTCTCCTGCCTCTTTCTGTATTTCTGTTCCTTCTGTCTGTACTTCTCTTCCCTCTTTTTGCACCTCTGTTGCTTCTTTCAGCACTTCTCTTGCCTCTTTCTGCACCCCTCTTACCTCTTAATGTACCTCTGTTGCTTCTTTATGCACTTCTCTTGCTTCTTTTTGCGCCTGTCTTGCTTCTTTCTGTACCCCTCTTGCCTCTTTCTGTACCCCTCTTCCCTTTTCTGCACCTTTCTTGCCTCTTTCTGCACTTCTCTTGCCTCTTTCTGCACCCCTCTTACCTCTTTCTGCACCTCTGTTGCTTCTTTCTGTATTTCTCTTGCCTCTTTCTGCACCCCTCGTGCCTCTTTCTACACCTCTGTTGATTCTTTCTGCACTGCTCATGCTTCTTCTGCACCTCTCTTGCAAATTTCTGCACCCCTGTTGCTTCTTTCTGTATCCTTCTTCCCTCTTTCTGCACCTCTCTTGCCTCTTACTGTACTTCTCTTGCTTCTTTTTGGACCTCTCTTGCTTCTTTCTGCACCCCTCTTGCCTCTTTCTGTACCCTTCTTCCCTCTTGCTGCACCTCTCTTGCACTCTCTTTCTGCACTTATTTTGCCTCTTTCTGCACCTTTTTTGCTTCTTTCTGTACTTCTCTTGCTTCTTTCTGCACCTTTCTTGCTTCTTTCTGCTCCCTGTTGCCTCTTTCTGCACTCAGCTTCCCTCTTTCTACACCTCTATTGTCTTTATGTGCACCTCTCTTGTCTCTTTGTGCACCTCTCTTGCCTCTTTCTGCACTTCTGTTGCCTCTTTCTGCACCTCTGTTGCATCTTTCTGCACTTCTCTTGCCTCTCTTTGCATTTCTGTTGCTTCTTTCTGCACTTCGCTTGCCTCTTTCTGCATCTCTGTTCATTCTTTCTGCACTTCTCTTGCCTCTTTCTGCATCTCTGTTGCTTCTTTCTGCACTTCTCTTGCTTCTTTCTGCACCTCTCTTGCTTCTTTCTGCACCCCTCTTGCCTCTTTCTGCACCTCTGTAGCTTCTTTCAGCACTTCCCTTGCCTCTTTCTGCACCCCTCTCTTGCCTCTTTCTGCACCTCTTTTGCTTATTTCTGTACTTTTCTTGCCTCTTTCTGCATTTCAGTTCCTTATTTCTGCACTACTCTTCCCTCTTTCTGCACCTCTGTTGCCTTTTTGAGCACTTCTCTTGCCTCTTTCTGCACCACTCTTGCCTCTTTCTGCATCTCTGTTGCTTCCTTCTGCACTTCTCTTGCTTCTTTATGTACCTCTCTTGCTTCTTTCTGCACCCCTCTTGCCTCTTTCTGTACCCTTCTTCCCTCTTGCTGCACATCTCTTGGCTCTTTCTGCACTTCTTTTGCCTCTTTCTGCACCTCTGTTGCTTCTTTATGTACTTCGGTTGCCTCTTTCAGCACTCGGCTTCCCTCTTTCTGCACCTCTCTTGTCTTTTTGTGCACCCCTCTTGCCTCTTTCTGCACCTCTGTTGCTTCTTTCTGCAGTTCTCTTGCCTCTTTCTGCAGTTCTCTTGCTTCTTTCTGCACCTCCTTTGCTTCTTTCTGTATTTCTCTTGCCTCTTTCTGCACCCCTCTTGCCTCTTTCTGCACCTCTGTTGATTCTTTCTGCACTGCTCTTGCTTCCTACTGCACCTCTCTTGCAAATTTCTGCACCCCTGTTACCTCTTTCTGCACCCCTCTTCCCTGTTGCTGCACCTCTCTTGCCTCTTACTGGACTTCTCTTGCTTCTTTCTGTACCTCTCTTGCTTCTTTCTGCATCCCTCTTGCCTCTTTCTGCACTTCTCTTGCCTCTTTCTGCACCTCTGTTGCTTCTTTCTGTACTTCTCTTGCTTCTTTCTGCACCTCTCTTGCCTCTTTCTGCACCCTGTTGTCTCTTTCTGCACTCTGCTTCCCTCTCTCTGCACCTCTCTTGTCTTTTTGTGCACCTCTCTTGTCTCTTTGTGCTCCTCTCTTGTCTCTTTGAGCACCTCTATTGCCTCTTTCTGCATTTCTGTTGCCTCTTTCTGCACATCTGTTGCTTCTTTCTTCACTTCTCTTGCCTCTTTCTGCGTCTCGGTTCATTCCTTCTGCTGTTCTCTTGCCTCTTTCTGCACCCCTCTTGCCTCTTTCTGCACCTCTGTTGCTTCTTTCTGCAGTTCTCTTGCCTCTTTCTGCACCTCTTTTGCTTCTTTCTGTATTTCTCTTGCCTCTTTCTGCACCCCTATTGATTCTTTCTGCGCCCCTCTTACCTCTTGCTGCACCTCTCTTGACTCTTACTGCACTTCTCTTGCTTCTTTCTGTACCTCTCTTGCTTCTTTCTGCACCCCTCTTCCCTCTTTTTGCACCTCTCTTGCCTCTTTCTGCACCTCTCTTGCCTCTTTATGCACGTCTCTTGCCTCTTTCTGCACCTCTGTTGCTTCTTTCTGTACTTCTCTTGCTTCTTTCTGCACCCTGTTGCCTCTTTCTGCACTCAGCTTCCCTTTTTCTGCACCTCTCCTGTCTTTTTGCACACCTCTCTTATCTCTTTGTGTACCTCTCTTATCTCTTTGAGCACTTCTGTTGCCTCTTTCTGCACTTCTGTTGCCTCTTTCTGCACCTCTGTTGTTTCTTTCTGCACTTCTCTTGCCTCTATCTGTATATCTGTTGCTTCTTTCTGCACTTCGCTTGCCTCTTTCTATGTCTCTTTTCATTCTTTCTGCACCTCTGTTGCTTCTTTCTGCAATTTTCTTGCCTCTTTCTGTATTCTGTTGCTTCTTTCTGCACTTCTCTTGCCTCTTTCTCTACCCCTCTTGCCTCTCTCTGCACCTCTGTTGCTTCTTTCTGCACTTCTCTTGCTTCTTTCTGCACCTCTCTTGCTTCTTTCTGCAACCCTCTTGACTCTTTCTGCACCCCTCTTTCTGCACCTCTCTTGCCTCTTTCTGCACCCTGTTTCCTTTTACTGCACTCCTCTTGCCTGTTTCTACACCTCTCTTGCATATTTCTGCACCCCTCTCTTGCCTCTTTCTGCACATCTGTTGCTTCTTTCTGCACTTCTCTTGCTTCTTTCTGCATTTCTGTTCCTTCTTTCTGCACTTCTCTTGCCTCTTTCTGCACCTCTGTAGCTTCTTTCAGCACTTCTCTTGCCTCTTTCTGCACCCCTCCCTTGCCTCTTTCTGCACCTCTGTTGCTTATTTCTGTACTTTTCTTACCTCTTGCTGTATTTCTGTTCCTGACTTCTGCACTACGCTTCCCTCTTTCTGCACCTCTGTTATTTCTTTGAGCACTTCTTTTGCCTATTTCTGCACCACTCTTGCCTCTTTCTGCAGCTCTGTTGCTTCCTTCTGCACTACTCTTGCTTCTTTCTGCACCTCTCTTGCAAATTTCTGCACCCCTGTTGCCTCTTTCTGCACCCCTCTTGCCTATTGCTGTACCTCTCTTGCCTCTTACTGCACTTCTCTTGCTTCTTTCTGTACCTCTGTTGCTTCTTTCTGCACCCCTCTTGCCTCTTTCCGCACCTCTGTTGATTCTTTCGGCACTGCTCTTGCTTCTTTCTGCACCTCTCTTGCAAATTTCTGCACCCCTGTTGCCTCTTTCTGCACCCCTCTTGCCTATTGCTGTACCTCTCTTGCCTCTTACTGCACTTCTCTTGCTTCTTTCTGTACCTCTGTTGCTTCTTTCTGTACCCCTCTTGCCTCATTCTGCACGTCTTGCCTCTTTCTACACTTCTCTTGCCTCTTTCTACACCTCTCTTGCCTCTTTCTGCATTTCTCTTGCCTCTTTTTGCTCCTCTGTTGCTTCTTTCTGTACTTCTCTTGCTTCTTTCTGCACCTCTCTTGCTTCTTTCTGCACCCTGTTGCTTCTTTCTGCACTCGGCTTCCCTCTTTCTGCACCTCTTTTGTCTTTTTATGCACCTCTCTTGTCTCTTTGTGCACCTCTCTTATTTCTTTGTGCACCTCTCTTGCCTCTTTCTGCATTTCTGTTGCCTCTTTCTGCACCTCTGTTGGTTCTTTCTGCACTTCTCTTGTCTCTATCTGCATTTCTGTTGCTTCTGTATGCACTTCTCTTGCCTCTTTCTGCATCTCTATTCATTCTTTATGCACTTCTCTTGCCTCTTTCTGCACCTTTGTTGTTTCTTTCTGCACCCCTCTTGCCTCTTTCTGTACCTCTGTTGCTTCTTTCTGCACCTCTCTTGCTTCTCTCTGCACCTCTCTTGCTTCTTTCTGCAGCCCTCTTTCTGCACCTCTCTTGCCTCTTTCTGCCCCTTGTTCCCTTTTTCTGCACTTCTCTTGCCTTTTTCTACAACCCTCTTGCCTCCTTCTGCAGCCCTCTCTTGCCTCTTTCTGCACCTCTGTTGCTTCTTTCTGCACTTCTCCTGCCTCTTTCTGTATTTCTGTTCCTTCTGTCTGCACTTCTCTTCCCTCTTTTTGCACCTCTGTTGCTTCTTTCAGCACTTCTCTTGCCTCTTTCTGCACCCCTCTTACCTCTTTCTGTACCTCTGTTGCTTCTTTATGCACTTCTCTTGCTTCTTTTTGCGCCTGTCTTGCTTCTTTCTGTACCCCTCTTGCCTCTTTCTGTACCCCTCTTCCCTTTTCTGCACCTTTCTTGCCTCTTTCTGCACTTCTCTTGCCTCTTTCTGCATGTCTGTTCCTTCTTTCTTCAGTTATCTTCCCTCTTTATGCACCTCTGTTGCTTCTTTCAGCACTTCTCTTGCCTCTTTCTGCAACCCTCTTGCCTCTTTCTGCACCTCTGTTGCTTCTTTCTGTATTTCTCTTGCCTCTTTCTGCATTTCTGTTCCTTTTTTCTGCACTACTCTTCCCTCTTTCTGCACCTCTGTTCCCTTTTTGAGCACTTCTCTTGCCTCATTCTGCACCACTCTTACCTCTTTCTGCATCTCTGTTGCTTCCTTCTGCACTTCTCTTACTTCTTTCTGCACCTCTCTTGCTTCTTTCTGTACCCCTCTTGCACCTTTCTGCACCCCTCTTCCCTCTTTCTGAACCTCTCTTGTCTCTGTCTGAAACCCTGTTCCCTCTTTCTGCACCTCTTTTGCCTGTTTATACAACTGTCTTGTCTCTTTCTACAGTTATCTTGCCTTTTCTTCACCCCTCTCTTGCCTCTTTCTGCACCTCTGTTGATTCTTTCTGCACTGCTCTTGCTTCTTCTGCACCTCTCTTGCAAATGTCTGCACCCCTGTTGCCTCTTTCTGTACCCTTCTTCCCTCTTGCTGCACCTCTCTTGCCTCTTACTGCAATTCTCTTGCTTCTTTCTGTACCTCTCTTGCTTCTTTCTGCACCCCTCTTGCCTCTTTCTGTACCCTTCTTCCCTCTTGCTGCACATCTCTTGCCTCTTTCTGCACTTCTTTTGCCTCTTTCTGCACCTCTGTTGCTTCTTTCTGTAATTCGGTTGCCTCTTTCTGCACTCGGCTTCCCTCTTTCTGCACCTCTCTTGTCTTTTACTGCACTTGTCTTTCTTCTTTATGTACCTCTCTTGCTTCTTTCTGCACCCCTCGTGCCTCATTCTGCACCCCTCTTGCCTCTTTCTGCACTTCTCTTGCCTCTTTCTGCACTTCTCTTGCCTCTTTCTGCATCTCCATTGCTTCTTTCTGCACTTCGCTTGCCTCTTTCTGCATCTCTGTTCATTCTTTCTGCACTTCTCTTGCCTCTTTCTGCACCTCTGTTGCTTCTTTCTGAACTTCTCTTGCCTCTTTCTCTACCCCTCTTGCCTCTCTCTGCACCTCTGTTGCTTCTTTCTGCACTTCTATTGCTTCTTTCTGCACCTCTGTTGCTTATTTCTGTACTTTTCTTACCTCTTGCTGTATTTCTGTTCCTTACTTCTGCACTACTCTTCCCTCTTTCTGCACCTCTGTTGCTTCTTTGAGCACTTCTCTTGCCTATTTCTGAACCACTCTTGCCTCTTTCTGCATCTCTGTTGCTTCCTTCTGCACTTCTCTTACTTCTTTCTGCACCTCTTTTGCTTCTTTCTGTACTACTCTTGCCTCTTTCTGCACCCCTCTTGCCTCTTTCCGCACCTCTGTTGATTCTTTTGGCACTGCTCTTGCTTCTTTCTGCACCTCTCTTGCACATTTCTGCACCCCTGTTGGCTCTTTCTGCACCCCTCTTGCCTCTTGCTGCACCTCTCTTGCCTCTTACTGCACTTCTCTTGCTTCTTTCTGTACCTCTGTTGCTTCTTTCTGCACCCCTCTTGCCTCATTCTGCACATCTTGCCTCTTTCTGCACTTCTCTTGCCTCTTTCTACACCTCTCTTGCCTCTTTCTGCACTTCTCTTGCCTCTTTCTGCTCCTCTGTTGCTTCTTTCTATACTTCTCTTGCTTCTTTCTGCACCTCTCTTGCTTCTTTCTGCTCCCTGTTGCCTCTTTCTGCACTCGGCTTCCCTCTTTCTGCACCTCTTTTGTCTTTTTATGCACCTCTCTTGTCTCTTTCTGCACCTCTCTTGTCTCTTTGTACACCTCTCTTGCCTCTTTCTGCATTCCTGTTGCTTCTTTCTGCACCTCTGTTGGTTCGTTCTGCACTTCTCTTGCCTCTTTCTGCACCTCTGTTGTTTCTTTCTGCACCCCTCTTGCCTCTTTCTGTACCTCTGTTGCTTCTTTCTGCACCTCTCTTGCTCCTCTCTTGCTTCTTTCTGCACCCCTCTTTCTGCACCTCTGTTGCCTCTTTCTGCACCTTGTTCACTTTTTCTGCACTTCTCTTGCCTTTTTCTACAACCCTCTTGCCTCTTTCTGCACCCCTCTCCTGCCTCTTTCTGCACCTCTGTTGCTTCTTTCTGCACTTCTCCTGCCTCTTTTTGCATTTCTATTCCTTCTGTCTGCACTTCTCTTCCCTCTTTATACACCTCTGTTGCTTCTTTCAGCACCCCTCTTACCTCTTTCTCTACCTCTTTTGCTTCTTTATGCACTTCTCTTGCTTCTTTTTGCACCTGTCTTGCTTCTTTCTGTACCCCTCTTGCCTCTTTCTGTACCCGTCTTCCCTTTTCTGCACATTTCTTGCCTCTTTCTGCACTTCTCTTGCCTCTTTCTGCATGTCTGTTCCTTCTTTCTGCAGTTATCTTCCCTCTTTATGCACCTCTGTTGCTTCTTTCAGCACTTCTCTTGTCTCTTTCTGCACCCCTCTTGCCTCTTTCTGCACCTCTGTTGCTTCTTTCTGTATTTCTCTTGCCTCTTTCTGCACCCCTCTGGCCTCTTTCTGCACCTCTGTTGATTCTTTCTGCGCTGCTCTTGCTTCTTCTGCACCACTTTTGCAAATGTATGCACCCCTGTTGCCTCTTTCTGTACCCTTCTTCCCTCTTGCTGCACCTCTCTTGCCTCTTACTGCACTTCTCTTGCTTCTTTCTGTACCTCTCTTGCTTCTTTCTGCACCCCTCTTGCCTCTTTCTATACCCTTCTTCCCTCTTGCTGCACCTCTCTTGCCTCTTTCTGCACTTCTTTTGCCTCTTTCTGCACCTCTGTTGCTTCTTTCTGTACCCTGTTGCCTCTTTCTGCACTCGGCTTCCCTCTTTCTGCACCTCTCTTGTCTTTTTGTGCACCTCTTTTGTCTCTTTGTGCACCTCTCTTGTCTCTTTGAGCACCTCTCTTGCTTCTTTCTGCACCCTGTTGCCTCTTTCTGCCCTCGGCTTCCCCTTTTTCTGCACCTCTCTTGTCTATTTGTGCACCTCTCTTGTCTCTTTGTGCACCTCTCTTGCCTCTTTCTGCACTTCTGTTGCCTCTTTCTGCACCTCTGTTGCTTTTTTCTGCACTTCACTTGCCTCTTTCTGCATCTCTGTTCATTCTTTCTGCACTTCTCTTGCCTCTTTCTGCACCTCTGTTGCTTCTTTCTGAACTTCTCTTGCCTCTTTCTCTACCCCTCTTGCCTCTCTCTGCACCTCTGTTGCTTCTTCCTACACTTCTCTTGCTTCTTTCTGCACCTCTCTTGCTTCTTTCTGCACCCCTTTTGCCTCTTTCTGTACCCCTCTTTCTGCACCTCTCTTGCCTCTTTCTGCACCCTTCTTCCCTTTTTCTGCACCCCTCTTGCCGGTTTCTACACCTCTCCTGCATGTTTCTGCACCCCTCTCTTGCCTCTTTCTGCACCTCTGTTGCTTCTTTCTGCACTTCTCTTGCTTCTTTTTGTATTTCTGTGCCATATTTCTGTACTTCTCTTGCCTCTATCTGTACCTCTGTAGCTTCTTTCAGCACTTTTCTTGCCTCTTTCTCCACCCCTCTCTTGCCCCTTTCTGCACCTCTGTTGCTTATTTCTGTACTTTTCTTGCCTCTTTCTGCATTTCTGTTCCTTATTTCTGCACTACTCTTCCCTCTTTCTGCACCCCTGTTGCTTCTTGGAGCACCTCTCTTGCCTATTTCTACACCACTCTTGCCTCTTTCTGCATCTCTGTTGCTTCCTTCTGCACTTCTCTTACTTCTTTCTGCACCTCTTTTGCTTCCTTCTGTACTTCTCTTGCCTATTTCTGCACCCCTCTTGCCTCTTTCTGCACCTCTGTTCATTCTTTCTGCACTGCTCTTGCTTCTTTCTGCACCTGTCTTGCAAATTTCTGCACCCCTGCTGCCTCTTTCTGTACCCCTCTTGCCTCTTTCTGCACCTCTCTTGCCTCTTTCTGCACTTCTCTTGCCTCTTTCTGCACTTCTGTTGCTTCTTTCTGTACTTCTCTTGCTTCTTTCTGCACCTTTCTTGCTTCTTTATGCACCCTGTTGCCTAATTCTGCACTCAGCTTTCCTCTTTCTATACCTCTATTGTCTTTTTGTGCACCTCTCTTATCTCTTTGTGCACCTCTCTTGCCTCTTTCTGCACTTCTGTTGGCTCTTTCTGCACCTCTGTTGCATCTTTCTGCACTTCTCTTGCCTCTCTTTGCATTTCTGTTGCTTCTTTCTGCACTTCGCTTGCCTCTTTCTGTATCTCTGTTCATTCTTTCTGCACTTCTCTTGCCTCTTTCTGCACCTCTGTTGCTCCTTTCTGCACTTTGCTAGCCTCTTTCTGCATTTCTGTTGCTACTGCCTGCACTTCTCTTACCTCTTTCTCTACACCTCTTGCCTCTCTCTGCACCTCTGTTGCTTCTTTCTGCACTACTCTTGCTTCTTTCTGCACCTCTCTTGCTTCTTTCTGCACCCCTCTTGTCTCTTTCTGCACACCCCTCTTTCTGCACCTCTCTTGCCTCTTTCTGCACCCTGTTCCCTTTTTCTGCACCCCTCTTGCCTATTTCTACACCTCTCTTGCATCTTTCTGCACCCCTCTCTTGCCTCTTTCTGCACCTCTGTTACTTCTTTCTGCACTTTTCTTGCTTCTTTCTGCATTTCTGTTCCTTCTTTCTGCACTTCTCTTGCCTCTTTCTGCACCTCTGTAGCTTCTTTCAGCACTTCCCTTGCCTCTTTCTGCACCCCTCTCTTGCCTCTTTCTGCACCTCTTTTGCTTCTTTCTGTACTTTTCTTGCCTCTTTCTGCATTTCTGTTCCTTATTTCTGCACTACTCTGCCCTCTTTCTGCACCTCTGTTGCCTTTTTGAGCACTTCTCTTGCCTCTTTCTGCACCACTCTTGCCTCTTTCTGCATCTCTGTTGCTTCCTTCTGTACTTCTCTTACTTATTTCTGCACCTCTCTTGCTTCTTTCTGTACCCCTCTTGCACCTTTCTGCACCCCTCTTCCCTCTTTCTGCACCTCTCTTGTCTCTGTCTGAAACCCTGTTCCCTCTTTCTGCACCTCTTTTGCCTGTTTATACAACTGTCTTGTCTCTTTCTACAGTTATCTTGCCTTTTCTGCACCCCTCTCTTGCCTCTTTCTGCACCTCTGTTGCTTCTTTGTGTACCTCTCTTGCTTCTTTCTGCACCCCTCTTGCCTCTTTTTGCATCCCTCTTCCCTCATTCTGCTCCTCTCTTGCCTCTTTCTGCACCTCTCTTGCCTCTTTCTGCAGTTCTCTTGCCTCTTTCTGCACCTCTTTTGCTTCTTTCTGTACCCCTCTTGCCTCTTTCTGCACCCTCTTGCCTCTTTCTGCACCTCTGTTAGTTCTTTCTGCACTGCACTTGCTTCTTTCTGCACCTCTCTTGCAAATTTCTGCGCCCCGCTCCCTCTTTCTGCACCTCTCTTGCCTCTTTCTGCACCTCTTTTGCCTCTGCACCCCAGTTCCCTCTTTCTGCGCCTCTTTTACCTGTTTCTGCAATTCTCTTTCCTCTTTCTGCAAGTCTCTTGCCTCCTTCTACACCTCTGTTGCTTCTTTCTCCTCTTCTCTTGGATCTTGAGCTGGGACTTGACATGGTCCTTATATACCCTCCATTGATGGGATGAATTTAAACCCTTATTTCGGGTGATTACCTGGTGATGATACAGCGGTTAACACTGGAAACTTTGTGAATACACTAAAGCCCTGATGAAGTTCCTAGTGTGACAGGAATGAAATGCGTTGGCGGATTTTAATTCATGTGCAACAATTTTGAAAAATAAAAGAAGATAATGGACTGAAATGTGCCATATTGAATTTATTTCTGGTGCACCTTCCATTTTGAAGTATATTATGTCATTTGAGATGTCATCAGTGATATCACTGACCATGTCATGAGTGATGTAATGTGTGACGTCATCAGCAGTGCATTGCGGGGGTGCGAGTTATAGTTAGCTCAGCTAACTATAACGGCCTGAATTTCTCTGGTTTTGTACGAGTGAAATGTCAGCCTAACTATAACGTCCCTAAAACCTGTGGTTTTTTTCAGTGAAAATCTAAGGTTTTTTAAATGTTAATTCCTAACTATAACGTCCCTGAAACCTGTGGTTTTTTCAGTGAATATATATATATATATATATAGCAAAGATCGATCATGTTTTGTGTTAAACTTTGTTTGAGTAATGAGTTTTAATATGAGCTAACTTTAACTTGGGGAATATATGGTGTATTCTAAACAACATGCCTCGATGTGCACGTGTAAAAATGTTTGAATATTTGATTAGAATAAAAGTAATGTTTTGAAAAAAATGAGTAAATCTAAAATAATGCTGTTGCACGTGAAAGGATCTCAGCTGGTCAAGAGAGTAACACAGGCCACTTCAGCCCCTGCGGCACAAGAGTAGGGGGCAAAAATGCAGGGGGGCCATCCAGGCCAAGGTCAATTAACATCTATGAGATATGAGAGACTCTGGGGCCCCTCATCACATTCTGGATGGGTCCCATCATTTTGCATTAAACCACTTGACGGATTATAATTAGTTCTCTGTCGAATGTGGTAGCACTTTCCACCAGTCGGACCTGGAGGGGTTTGTTGGGGTTTCTCTTACGACTAAGCCACTTCCTTCCCTAGTGGAACCTGCACCATGGACTAGATAAGTGCCGCAACCTGGGTGTTTAGGAACCTAACTTACTTATCAAAGTGCTAAATTCCTCTTTGAATCTCAAAATCACCTCTCAATTGTATTCTCAATAGGTTCAAAATCATAAGACGAGGATTACTAGGTCATTGATAGTTGCGTACTGAAGCCAATGTTTCTTTGGAAGATGGGCACAGTGGGAGGAGAAGCTTGAGTGTGTTTGGAAGGAAGACAGTTTAAGGCCGATTTTCAATAGCAGGAAAGAGTTCTTACTTTAACGTGGCAGACCTGTAGTATTTATAGCTGAATTCATAGAAGAGCCCACATTCTCAGGGTGTGCTAGAGGCACAGTCATTACTGTGCAACCTTTTGTTTGAGTTCTAGAGTAGTCATTTCACATTAGGCATTAGCCTCAATGAGGGGCCGATTCACAGAACTAATCTGAGATAAAATCCTAAACTTACTACTTTTGGTATTCACAGAAGGCATTTAGTAGTAGTAAAGTTAGGACTCCTAACTTTACTACTACTAATCTGAGATAAAATCCTAAACTTACTACTTTTGGTATTCACAGAAGGCATTTAGTAGTAGTAAGTTAGGACTCCTAACTTTACTACTACTAAATGCCTTTTGTGAATACCGAAAGTCGTAAAGTTAGGATTTTGTCTCAGTTTAGTAGTAGTAAAGTTAGGAGTCCTAACTTTACTACTATTAAATGCCTTCTGTGAATACCAAAAGTAGTAAGTTTAGGATTTTATCTCAGATTACTTCTGTGAATCGGCCCCTCTGTTCTTAACTAGTGGTGTCCGGGACAGAATTGCTAATTATTGGCACAATCCAGTGCAGCAACCAAAGTTGCCGTGCTGTGTTGCATCAATGGGAAAACCAAAAACAAATACTAAACATATCGACAAAGATGTAGTGCTGATTTTCTCTCCCCCAACCTTGGTGCACTTTTGACTGCTATGCATTAACACAGACATCCTGGCTCGATAGTGCAAGAAAGTGTGCATTCTGTCAAGCATAGGTTTTGTACTGGAAAGAGGTCCTTCCAATACAGAGCACCACGTTGTGTTACTTTAGGAAACTTTTCAATGCAAATCAGAATTTGTATAGGAAAGTTAGTCCCAGTCCAACCTTTTGCACTGGGTTTGTGTCACGGAGCAAAGTGTTGCTAAATATCCCCCTCAGATATTAGTGCACTTCATTGGATAACCTAGTTACATTGTTCACTTGAACCTTGATAGGTAGCTAGATGAAACATTCAAAGCTTACGCAAGGTGGTGGAAGTGGTTTTATAACTCAGATTCATTATGACTCAGTATTGGCAAATGTTTTATCTACACCAACATAATCATGTGTATTTGTGAAACTTCAGTTTGCTTTACCGAACCAATTTCCAGAGTGTCCAACTTCATCTGAGATGTGGATAACATCTTCCCTGCCCATCTATGCACTGGAATTTGTGGCACAACATGCCCCATGAGCGGTACATCATGGACTAGGAAATCCTTAGGGAAACCATTCTAACCCCTCCCATACAAGGGGCAGGGGAACAAACAGGTAGCACGGAGGGAGTCAGGGAACAGACGCTTGGAGACACTATGACACTGATGGCAAATGGGGAATGAGGGCATATGGGAGATAGTGAATAGTGGATGTAAATTATCTACCATATGGTTGGTGACCATGAACAGGAAAAAAAGTGCCTGCCACGAAGTAGCGAAAGACCACCTTTTTCCTGCATGGCACTGTACAGCCGTGGAAATGGATTTTCACTGCTGCAAAAGGCTCTGAAGCAGTCCCACTTGTTTTTTTCGAAAACAAAAGCCTCCCATGCTTTGTAGGATGTGAAGCTCACTAGATTTTCAAAAAGAAGCATGACAGCAATCTCAGTGGACCTGCAGTTTGTTGAGCAAAATAGAAAAATCCAGAATGAAAGGATTTTCTTCCTTATAGTGTTGTAATACAAAAAAGAGCTGGTATAATGCTTGTAGAGTGGAAATGTGAAATATGAATCAAGCATCAACAAATGCAGTGCTTGCTCTGCCTTTAAACTGGCAATCTGCATGACAGTGTGAGTGTGCATACCAAGGGAGCAGCTGCTGGACAGAAGTGGCTACCATGTGTAGCTGATTTCCAGGAGCTTTGCCCATGCACAGTAACAGAGGTTGATATGCTGTCAAGGAGGTATACAACCAAATAAAATATATAGAACTATCATGGCCTTCAGGGCCTCTGAGGACTGTCCTGCCATAATTCAAAGATCATTTATTGTTGATGGCAGAATCTAGAACATTTGTAACTCCTTGTTTCTCTGGTTTGACCTAAGACCAAAATCATTCAAAGATCATATACTAGGCTTTACATAGAGAGTTGTGCCTCTGAATACATTATATTGCTGAGTCGGAGTTTCATGTCACAGGTCGAAGCACCCTAGCATCCTTGTTTATGGACGCTGGTGGAAAAGGACCATACAGCCTAAAATGTAATAAATGTGTTGCTTTCTTCACAGAACTGCAAATACAACAGAAAATAGCTGCAAAACGTGTTTCTACCATAGCCTTTACATAAATTGTCATGAGTGCATCGTTGTGACTATTAGGGTTAGAAGGGAAGTGTAGTTTATAATCCTTGGACTTTTTCTGATCTCACTACAACCTCAGTTACTATTTTAATCTGCTAACCCCAAACCCTAGATACCAGATATCTGAATCTGCATGCATTATGAATACCCACCTCTATGTCAGTAGACAAACAATATCAATATGACTAAGTATAAAACTACTGGAGTGTGCATTCCATCATGCCTGCTGCTCTGGGACCTAAACCATATCGAAGGCGAATATGTCACCTTGACCCTGAAGCTTAGAGTTTCAAATAAACACACCTAAAGAAGATCACTATGGGACCAACTGCACTTTTGGGTAAGATTTGATGTTCTCAAACTGCAATTTTGCAGTAATTTACACTTTGTAGTAACTTAGGTCAAGATTCACAAAGGCAAACTTACTTTTGTGTAGGTTGACGTTTGTTTGCTCGCAAATCTTTGTGAATAGTAAACAATAGTAAACTTATGCAAAAATGTAAGTTTACCTTTGTGAATGAGACCTAACACTTTTATAGTAAGTCCAGCACTGCACATGGCCAACAACTGGTACTGCAACACCCTCCCATTGCAAATAATGTCGGTAGGGACTTAAAATAAAAACCACATTGGAAATAATATTAAATCATTTAAAATAGTTAAAAGTATAAATAAATATGAGGGTGCAGATGAGCAACTTTCTTTATAAATTGGGCCCATTATGATTGTTAGCTAACTAGAGAGATTTGTTTGGAATAAAAAAGTGATGCAGCCATGAACTATGCTAAATGGTAGCACTCTATCCTGGGCGCAGATTTATTATAAGAAACTGAAAAATGCGAAATTGGATGGTCTCTGGCTAGCAATACCACAGTGTGAAAGTGATGCTTGCTGGTGTGCCATTTCATGACCGTTCTATCCTTTTAGGCAATGAGATTCCATTAACCTTAAGACTTCAAGAGACTGATAATTTACTTTTGAAAATGATATGTCGATCATTTTTTCTGTGGGTACATTAAAATCTTGTGTGCAGATAATTGATTTGAATGAAATTAAGTCTCTATGGACCTCAAGAAGTCTTAGGCACTAAATCGATAGAAAAATATGCAGTGAAGTTACCAATTTTGCCCTGAAAAATAAAGCACAGTGAGCAATGTTCATTTGCTTTATACAGATTTTTCAAGAGCAATTACAACCAGCATTTTGCTGGTGGGACTGACACATATTTTTTCACATTGTGACAATTTTAGTGTAACATGACTCACAGGTTTCTTTCTTGGCCCTTCACCTTTAACCTTGCGAACCTTTTTGATTGCTTCATATCTGCACATTGAGCCTGCTTCACAATTTGCATCTTGTAATACAAAATGTTCTACTGTTGTACCACTCGTGCTATAAAATGCAATTCACAAACTGCGGACTGAGACCTCCACCTCTCCTATTTTCCTGTGCTGAGATCTTTGCTACATTGACAAAGATCTCTAAACATGATGGGGCAGATTTACAAGGAACTGACGCATCTGCATAGATGCGTCAGTTTCCTTGCGCCAGAGTCAAATGTCCTCGCGCCGCCATGATTGCGCTGTATTTACAATACAGTGCTCCATGGCGCAAGGATTAACAGATGCGTCAGAAATTCTGACGCATCTGTTGGCCCAAAAGCCACGCATTGCTGGAGTTGTGTCGCAAGCACGACGCAACTCCAGCAATGTATTTTGAGGCCTATACCTACTGTACTGCGTCACTCCTTATGCCTGCTTCAAGCAGGCGTAAGGTTTTGACGCAGTGGCATCCTAAAAGTGGCGCAGTGAAATCTTGTAGATTTCACTGTGTCACTTTTACGAGGCCTTCCTGCGTGGAAACGCCCACCCTGCATACATTATACCTGACGCAGGTATAATGTAACGCAGAGCTTTACAACGTGACGCATCTCCCTAGATGTGTCACGATATAAATAGGCCGCATAGTTTGCGCCGCCGTAGCGTCAAAAAAAGTGACGCAATGGCGGCGCAAGGAGGCGCAAGGGGCTTGTAAATCTGCCCCATAGTTTTCTGAATTAGTAGTAAATGTAGTGGGGATCTGGAGGAGTGGCAGGAAAATAGGGAACTACTACTACTAAAATGTAATGAGGTGTTTGGGAGGGACATGCTAACACAAAACACACACCCATAAAAGAGTAAAACATTTGCATTCAACAAAATAAAATTCTGGTGTACTCTTCAACTACTGTTTCTTTGTGATTTTATTGCCGATTTTATTTGACAAATGCCTTCTGTGGAGCAAAAATGCAACAAGATCGAAGTGATTTTCTGAGACAACTATAGACAACCACAAGAGCAAACTTGAGGAACAAATAGATGTGGGCCTTAAGACTGCTACAGACATATGGAAGGATTAAGTGGCAGTTGAACCAATGTAAATTGAAGATGCTATATGAGAGACGACAGATCAGGTTTAAATGTGAAGAAGTCAGCACAGAAAATATATTAGAGAGAGAAAGTGTGTAAATTCCATCCAGGGGACAACACAGATTAATTTTACCTGAAGAATTTATGTTTTCTATCACTGATGTTCAAGTCACAACTGAGGGTCAACACATTTTCAGAATGCATTCAACATAATAAAGAGTTCGAGTATACTCTGCCCATTGTGAACCCTTTGGCCGCAATAGTGCAATTTACCTCGTGCTTACAATTTACTAGGCCATCCTGGGTTGAACTTTGGCTGCTGGAAAAGTTGTTTTAAGATGACCACTGAAGAACCAAAACCCTAGAGATTGATCAGTAGGCTGTATTTTGAGTCAAGTGGTAGTGTATGGTGTCTTACAGTGTAGGGTCTCAGCATGTCTCTAAAGTAAATTTTAATCAATAATCTCAGAGCAGTAGACTAAGATTATATTAATCCAGTATACAAAAAGGTGGTAGATAGAATGCTTGAATTAATCTCAGCCAGTGTTAATTACTTGGGACCACATCCCAGTCCATCATTATTTTGCACACCATGCCAACTCATTTTGGGCCCAGTCATATGCAAATCAGTTTGGACCCTGCTCCAGTGGGTACAGTCCAGCCTGAATTGCCAGACCAGGTCCTCCCTGAACCATAACACAAGCAACCCAGGACAGGTTTCACCTTAATTAGGGCTCATCAGCTATGTATAGGTTGGTTCCACTGACACAGCAGGCACAGGACCCACATCTGGGCATACCTGTCCCACTTAGGGTGACACACTAAAGTATATAAAAAGGTAGTGGATGGAATGCTTGAATTAATCTCAGCCACTGGTAATTAGTTGAGCCACATCCAAGTCCATCGTTATTTTGCATACCATACCACCTCAGTTTGGGCTCAGCCATATACTAATCGGTCTTGACCTTGCTCCAATGGGAACATAACAACCGAAACTGACAGGCCAGTACCTCCCTAAACCAGAACCAAAGCAACCCAGGACTGGTGTGCCTATTTGGGGCACATTAGCCATGGTTCCAGTGACACAATGTGCACAGAATCCTTGTCTGGGCATACCTGTCCCACTTATTGTGACACACAAAAGTATACAAAAAGTGATGAATGGAATGCTTCAATTACTCTCAGCCACTGGTAATTACTCAGGCTGCATCCCAGTCCATTGTTATTTTGCACACCATGCCAACTCAGTTTGGACCCAGCCATATGCACATCAGTCTTTACCCTATTCCAATGGCACATTAGCCATGGTTCCAGTGACACAATGTGCACAGAATCCTTGTCTGGGCATACCTGTCCTACTTATTGTGACACACAAAAGTATACAAAAAGTGATGGATGGAATGCTTGAATTACTCTCAGCCACTGGTAATTACTCAGGCTGCAAACAGTCCATTCTTATTTTGCACACCATGCCAACTCAGTTTGGACCCAGCCATATGCACATCAGTCTTTACCCTATACCAATGGGAATAGTCCAGCATGAACTGTCAGGCCAGGTCATCCCTAAAGCAGAACACAATCAACCCAGGACCTGTTTTGCCCTAGTTAGGGCTCATCCTAATAAGACATGCATAATTATATAATTAATCCGTTGGGCACATTTTTGTATAATTATCGATGGAAAACTGTGAATTATGGGGATTTTCTCACCAAGGATTTATGAATTACATTAAAAAGCCATCAAGAGTGACGCTTGAGTTATCTATAATGACACTCGGAACCCTAAGGTGAAAAACATACGTTATTCACTTTTACCTCCTCTGCAATGTTATGTTTGGTGTGGGTTTGTCACACCAACCTTCCATAATCAGAATCAATAAAGGATTAATGAGGGACTATGAATAATCTTGTGTCCTGCCACCTACTCCAACCCCACCCTTTGCATTAGCTTTCATTCTCACAAATATAAACAAGCATTGTCCAAGCCAATAGGTCTCACCTTTGGGACACATTTGCTCTGCCAATGGATTTAGACTGGCTCTGCTTAATGGCTAAAGAATCTAAAAAACAAGCTTTTGCATCTGGCTGCATCATTTTGTAGGTGTCTACACTATGCATGGCCTAGCCTCCAAAATGACAGGGCTACGTTTTTTCTTTGTAGTTTCCGATTTGAGTTGGATTGGAAAAGAAAAAGAAAAACATGTGTGCAAGGTTCTTTTTTTTTTAAAGAGGGTGGAAGAAAGAAACACAGGGTAAGCAACATGGGGGCTCAGGTGGAGCTGGAAACAACATGGGACAAAGGGCGGAAAACAACACAGGTGCAGTCTGGGGTGTTTAAAGTGGGTGGGTGAAGCAACACAAGGGGCGGAAGCAGCACGGTGGCAGAAGCAACACAGCGCTTGCAGGTGGGGATGGAAGCAACAAGGGTGATGAGGGGCAAAGCAACAAGTGGGGCGTGTGCAGGGGGATGCAATACAGGGGCATGGGTGTGGGTCAAACAGGCAAAAGAGAGCAATGTGGAGCTGTTGGGAAGAAAGCACACAGGCAAGAAGGTAACACAGGTGGAGTGTGGGAGGAACACATCGGTGAGAGAGAGTAACATGGAGCACAGTAGAGGAGGAAAAGAAGCACATGAAGGAGACATCAGGTAAACACATACACTCTTGCAGAGTGCTTAAACAAAAAGAAAAAGTAATGCCTGAAAAAGTGAGCAGTGGAAGGACATAATAATGCATCCATTGTCAAGGTGTGAGACAAACACAAGAAGAGGAAGGAAAGCCCATGCAGCTAGCAAATAAGAAGCAAGCAATGACAGTGACAATGAAGCCAACCAATGTTAAGCATTGGGCGGGCTCTAAGCCCACTGTGAGATAACAGTATGTCTTACAACAGCCAATGCATGTGCTGCCTTAGGTGAGACCTAACAATTACCTGGTGTACCACCACTGACCCCACCACACTATGCATTATCCGCCCCCCCTGAAATAAGTTACCTGTGTCTCTACCACCCATCCCCATCACTCTCATGACTAACTTCCCCCCATTTAAAAAATGCCCTAGTGCCCTGCATTCCACCCCACCATCCTCTGAGTTACCCTCTCTTCCCTCACATAAACACAAAAAAGACTGTGACCTGCAAGTCACCCACACCACCTTGTCTTCATATCCTCCCTCTTCCCAATCCCAAAACAGATACCTGGCCTCCTGCCAACCGTCTTTCACTACCGCTGTGCATTTCACCCCATCTCCTAGCCTAAGGGCCTAATTTATACTTTGGCAGATGGATTAAGTTCTGTCTCCATGGGCAGTCCTTTAGTCCCACCACGGCAAAGGAACCCTGCCCACCAAATATAGAGATGTCCACCGGTCCAGGGGACATCTCTTGCATTTCCAGGAACAGCCATCATGGACTGAAAGTTTGACGGACAGCTCCGTTACCTTGACGGAGCCATACAGCAAACTTTCAACTTTTTTTTTAAGTTTCAAAAACAAAATCCTGATGCAAATTTTTTTTTTTTAAATGTTAAAAGCAAAGACTTCCTTACCATTGGAATTTTCTCCCATGGCATGGAGGGTCACTTTCTAGTTTTTATTGCCTCTTCCTGCCAGGATTTACCTGGTGCTGATAGACAATGAAAACTTGCTATTACTCTTTTGCTGTCAAAGGTGCATGCCAGCAGCAGAGATGGAGTAGATTCTATTGTCAACATTCTGAAGTCCGTCCGACTCTAAATAAGCGGGTGGACCTTCAGTTTGGTGGAGAGGGTACTCCGTCACAATTGCGGCTGAATACCCTCTCCTCCAAACTCTAAAATGGGCCGTAAGTCTTTGCTGCTCCCCATAGAGCAAGGAGCTGGTGTTTCACTCACTGGCTTTCTGGAAGCTGTGTCTTTGTGGTTTTAAAATCCTTGTCACCGCAGATAAACACAGAGCTGCAGCTGACAGGGATATGGCAATTGATGCAGCCCACCTTTTCCAGCCTTCCTCAGGTCTGTGGTGACATGAGAGGAATGGAGGAAGGCGGTGAGATCACCAACTGCCATTTCACCACTTCCTATGGATCTCTAGAGACCTGGATGAAGAGAGGACATACAGGGGAATTGAGCACTTCCACATATGACGTAAAAGCAATGGGAGACATCTCATGTTTCTCTCTGTTGCTACTTCATAGCTTTGAACAACTGCATTCCGATTGCAGCTATACTTGCTATTAGTGCTCAATGAGTGCCATAAGTAACATAAGATATGCAGGATACAATTCAACAACCAACAGAAAATTAATGCAAGAGGAAGGAAATTCAAGTTAAAAAAGATAACAGACATTCACATTTAACCCGTAGTGGCAGTTTGCAAGGGGTGCTCAATTTGTAGATTTGAGAAGGTAGCTGAAGTTATCCCGCATTATTCTTGTACTTGCTAAAATGCTGTTGTAAAGCTAGCCAGACTGCTCATTACTGTTTGGGCTTTGGGGAGAGAGGTTTTCCTCTGCCACTTTTAATGATCTGCTCCAATTTTGGACAAACACATTTTCTGATGTGTAAGCAGAGGCCACCCCTGTTTTATTGTTATTTTAGGACTCTGCTATAAACCAATTTCCAAACAAAGCATACCACTTTTGTTGTTTTACCTGGTGCTCACTAGTTGCCCAACTCAGATGAGAGAGACTTCATGGCCAGGGCCGGACTGGTGATTCCGGGCACCGGGCAATCCCCGGTAGGCCGGATGGTGTGGGGGCCAGTTTTATCAGAGGGGGCCGGTTTTGCTGGGGCCGATTTTCGGGCCGTGACTCCGTGAGTCAGAGTCAGACTGTAGTAGTCTGTCTGACCTAGACTGCGGGGGGAAAAGCACAACTGGCATCCATGTGGCATTTATCATGGCCAGGCCTGATCATGGCATTGATTTATGGCAGTTGTGCCATTGGGTGCAGGCAGAGGCAGGCAGGTGATATTTATTAATAAGGTGCCCACTGCCGGTGCGCAGCGCGCAGATGTTTCCGCGTCTGCGCGCGCAGTCTGCCTTAGGGTGGGGCTACCTGGTGACCAATTGTCATGCGCATTGAGGGCAAGGCTCGCGCAATTAAAAGTTCACGTTTG